>VZRM01007375.1:63672-110636 GCA_013397955.1 Grantiella picta
TTGGTTATTTTTTTTTGTGCTTAATCTTGGTGAATTAGTATATGAGGGTTAAAGTATTATGTTTTTCTTCCTCTCTTGTGTCTAGCAACACTGTAGTAGTATTAAAAATCATAATGAAACTCAGAGGGATCTTAAGACTTCAAAGAACTGAAGCTCTTCCTACATGTGTGGGTAAAATCAGTAGAATCATTGCAATAAAATATGTGGATAATGTTACTTTGCAATTTCATACAGTTTCATTCATATCTCCAAAAATAGGATATAAATTCTATCTAATAATGCTCAGCTAATTCTAATGGTTTATTATTATTTTCTTCTTTTTTAGGGTGTACCTCAGTTACCGTGTGCCAAAGCATTATATAACTATGAGGGAAAAGAACCTGGAGATCTTAAATTCAGTAAAGGAGACATCATCATTTTACGTCGACAGGTGGATGAAAATTGGTATCATGGAGAAGTCAATGGCATCCATGGCTTTTTTCCTACCAATTTTGTTCAGATTATTAAACCTTTACCTCAACCTCCACCTCAGTGCAAAGCACTTTATGATTTTGAAGTAAAAGACAAGGAAGCAGATAAAGACTGTTTACCATTTGCAAAGGTAAAAAGAGAATACAATTACTATTTTCTTTTAATAATTTCATTCACTTGGATAAGAAATAATACAACTGTTTTGTAGTCTTGGCTGCATTTCTTATTGGGGCTGCACACATATGAAAAGGACCAGTAATTCTGCAACTATTCCTCCTGTATTGATTAGTTTTGCCTTCTTTTTCTAAATTACGTATAATTTCTCTGAGGTTTTATTTCTGAGAGTGCAGTTTTTCATAATTGCAGTAGTGATGTTCTTAACGTATGAGAAATAACCTATTTTGTGAATTAAAACCATTCCATCTTCTAAAGAAACACTCAAATTGTAGATGTGAAAGAAGTCTAGCAATGTTCTTAAGTACTTAAGTAGAAAAATAGTATCTAGGGAAGGTTAGGTTATGAGTCAGTTGAGAAGAAAAATGGTTGTGGTTCTGTTGATTAATACCAAGGAATTAAAGGGAGGCTGATGAGTAACATGGACTGGACATGACAGGAGGACTGGCAATAAGGACAAAGTCAGGTCACTGAGATGTGGGCAGTTAGTTGAACTCACAAAATAGGAAAAGGAAACTTGAGCTTACTTCAACCCCAAAAGTGGCATGTTCATCTTACAGAGTGTCTTCTCTGCGGTTCTTGTCCATGTCCTGCCTTCTCTGATTACTCCTGTGTTTTGGAGGAAAATTAAATGAGAAGTTAAATTAGAGCTGGGAGACATAATCACTGCATGTTCACACAGGATGATGTTCTGACTGTAATTCGCCGTGTGGATGAAAACTGGGCAGAAGGAATGCTGGCTGACAAGATAGGAATATTCCCAATTTCATATGTTGAGGTGAGTAAAGCTGGGTCCTCAGTAAGTCTGTGTCCACTGTGTATTTAATTTTCAGAAAGGAAAAATAATCAATACTGGTGATGAGTCTAAAATAACCTGAGATATAAATAATCTTAGACCTAAAATACTCTTTGGGAAAGTTAATGGCCTCAGCAGTTGAAACAGTGATTTTCACTTAGCTATTTGATACCTATTTTCATTGAGTGGAATTGACATGAGTGTAATTGGAGGTAGTCACTATGTTTTCTTGTTAATACTGGAGTCATGCAGTCAATCCAAACCGCGCTTAGCCGCAAAATGAAAGCAGTCAGCAAGTCAGAGAAATAGTTAGCTTTGCACTGTCCCTGATACCCACCACTTAAAACCAAAATAGCACAACTAGGAAGTCAAAGAATATAGGTTGTTGTTAAATAGGTAAAGGATCGGCTTTTACATTAACAGAGCCATGTATAAAAGCTTCTGTGTCTTCCTGCATTTCTCATATATGTTACAACAATTTACAGTAAGAAGTAGCAGTTGAGAAAATTTCCCTAACCTTGTGAGTTGAAAGCTCTATCTTTTATATAGAAAGTCATCAGTGATTAGGAACAGTGTGTACAGCCATAATGATTATTCAAATTTGCACTACAAAAAGATACAGAGGTTTGGAATAGTGTCTGTCCTTTTCTGACAGGTATGCTGTGGGCACTTGGTAAGATACACTTCCCTGCACTGGCAGTATTTTATTTAAATAAATGAGGCAGAATGATGAAAGGAAAAAGTATTTTCACATTACTTCTGGGATGAGAAATATGTACTTCAGGTCACAGAATAAATGTGTAACCACACTAAGAATCAAGCCAGGTTTTACTAATTCAATTTCTGAATACTGTGATGAGATGGAAACTTCAAAAAACATTACTGCTTTCAACTAAAATAGAATTTATTATTTTTAAAAAGGAAAATATATATTTTTATTTTTGTAGCTTGATGTACAGATCTGTGTACCTGGAGATAGAAAATTTCACATGACTGTAAGAACAAGAAGACCTAAACAGTTTCAACTTGCTTAATGCAATTTTGGCTTTAGTTTAAGAAGTTTTTAAAAGCCAATTTAACAATTTCTTGCCCTTGGGTATTCTTTCCTAGCTTCTTGCAATTAACTGCCCCTTCAATTCAGCCAGTAAGGCTTTTTGTAGTTTTTTTTCAAACTAAATTACTTAAGTTAGTGTTGTTAGAAAAAGCCCTTTCCTAGGGCTGCCTCTTGGGCTAACTATTTAGCTAAAAACTACATTCCTAACTCTACAGAAATTGCAAAAAGGAAATGTGGCCTTGAAAAATATTATGTAAAAACGATAATCACGAAATGTATTTCTGTTAATGTTTTCAGACTGATTCCATCAACTAAGAAAATGTATTTTCAATTAACCCTTTTAGAACAGGCACCAACACTTAAGTACACATTCTCAAATCCCCAGTAAAGTGGAATGGAAAGTCTAGAATGACAAATTATACCCAAAGAGTTACTTCAAATCAGATAGGTGGTTTTTTCAGTATATACTAAACTGAAGTGCATGCTGTGGTGAAGAGCAGTGAGATGGCCAGTAAACTATGGGTTTGAATTTTGAAATGTCTGATTTCTGAGAGTATATAACTATTGCTCTGGAAAATATACAGCCAATTGATAAAACAAGTATTGCAAACCATTCTTACCTATGTCATGAAAGACAAGGAAGATGAGAAGTAATTAACGTCTTTGAAAGATTTTTGTATGGTAGTTTTCATTGCATTTCCCTCTCCTGTACTCATTGCCTATTGTTGTCATAATGACAGACATACCTTTTACCTTGTATATGTTAGTCCACATCTTTTTGTTTAAAAATGTGAATTAGTAGCTCCATTTACTAGAGATTTTCTGAAATCATTAACTATAAAATTAGTGTAGTCTGTAGTATAGGTGTAATAATTGTCATCTTTCTTGTACAGTGAGGATAAAATTTTAGATAATATTGAAGTCTATGAAAATTTCTTATCAATTCTGAGGACATTGAATCATAAAATTTTGCCCTTTTATGAATCAATGTTTCATACTCTGATCTTTTATTACTTTCACTTACTACATTTGTGGTAATAATAAAAGTAAGACAACACATTCTGAGAGAAATTTTAATAGTGATTCTATTAAAACTATAGTTTGTTAACTGACTCACAACATTTTTTATCTGTAGGCACATAGCATTGTGAAAAAATTGCTCCTATCTGCAAATGAAAAATAAATAATGCAAACATTGAAAAAAAATTAAATTCCACTTTGTAAGAAGTGCTAAACCCAGACTAACTCTCTAGTTTTACTAGGGTAAGACCTGATTAATAAATCTAAATTGCTAGACTTTTGACTATTGGAATTTCAAGGTACTTGCATTAAAACCTGATCAGCCAGGTTCTTGCATAGTAATGAAATAAAATGCCGTGAGTTTAGAAAATATATAATTAAGTTAATAACATTTATAGTTATTTCAATTCCAAAAAAGAAAGATTATTCATAACTAAACAGATACTATTATAACTTTCCTGTATAGATTGCAGTTCTGGGCACAGTATACGTTTCTTAGACCTCAGATTTGATGTTTTGATCTAATGTAATATTTCATAAACAAATATAAATGCCCATATAGAATAAAAGTCAGGGAAAAGGAATCACTTTTCAGTCAAATTGTCAGTAGCAAATAATGTCAGCATTTGTTTACCTTGGTGTGAATGAAGAACGTCTGAATTAATTTGTAAATAGGTACAGCAAAGTACAACTGTAAGAGACCTTGCAGTAGTGGTCGTCTCGTTGGTAATGCACAGACTAAAGCTGTGCGCTGACCTTAGCCTTGCCGCAGCACTGAGACACGGCTCTGCCAGCTGCCTCCATCCTGCCCTGCTTGGAAAAATCTTCTGTTTCCTGAGCTTTGGTGGGAAAGAGAATTGGATTTCAGCCAAGATTACAGCAAAGATTTTGTTGAATGGAAAAAAACAAGTGAATATAAAGGTTGAAGTAAAGAAGCTTCTATGAAAATATGTCTCTTAAGGAAAACAACTGATGTAGGAAGTGTGGGCCTTGAATACGTGGGTGTTTGTTGCAGAAAGGAATGCTGGATTGAAATGCTTCATAGCATGACTTGGATGCATTTCCTTGGTGACCTTGAATGTCTGCTAGCCATTTAATTGGAGAATGCATGCAAGTTCTTGATTTCTCAAGGAAGAAGTAAACTGTACTCAGCAAAATATTCTGCAGCTATTGCTGTCCTCAGGTTACTTCAAAGAAAAGGCCAGTATTCAGTTCGCTTCCATCTTCAGATTCATGCAACTGGCTTGTGCTTGCATCTCTGCATAAGAAAGCACAGTATGCTGCTTATATTCGAATCAGTCTTGAACTGATCCCGTGGACAAGGCTTAACTTTCCCTAATAGGTTGTTCCCTGTATGGAATAATCAGATTCAGCAGGCATTGATAGCTTCTGGAGGTAAACAGACATAATTAGGTGTAACAGGTACCTTAAGGTGCTCTTAGCTAAGTGGCTTTTGGTTTTGCTTTTCGTTCCTGGGTGATCCCTTAACTTCTCTGATTAGGTAGTTCTTGTTTCAGAAATATGTACTGCTTTTCTTGCTCTGATCTCTGTAATTTGTCAACAGGCTTTTTTGCCAATAAGGAAGTAGATTAGATAAGAATAGAAATGGTTGCAGCCATTATATCAGACAGTATGGAATACACATATTCTCAGGAAGGACATGAAGAATTTCAGTTTGAGTTGGGAAAAAAATGTGCAAAATACAAAAAATTATTAGACTTTGAAAAGCCTGCATGTTCTTCCATGATGACAAATAAGACTCTGACAAGCTGAACAGCAGAGTAGGCTTTTATTGGTCTTACTTTTTATTTGTTTCATATCCTTCAGCCTCATATCAGTGTTTTGTAATAAAATAATGTTTTCACTGGTCTGTTTAAAGTATGTTTGCTCTAAATTTAAAATTCAATAATCATCTAAATAATGGACTTCCTTGGAGAAAGGGGTGTTTCTATCTTCTGTTACACACAAGAAATACATTATTTTGATCCATATGATCCATCTTGAGTACTACCAGGAAGGAAAATCTAGCATCCACCTTTGTCATAGATTGTTTACTGCTGTGACATTGTCTTCTCCTATCATTCTTTCTTACAAGAAAGATGGAGAGGGACTTTTTACAAGAATATGTAGTGATAGGACAAGGGGAGTGGGCTCAAACTGGAAGATGGTAGGTTATGATTAGATATTAGAAAGAAATTCTTTACGGTGAGGGTGGTGAGGCACTGGAACAGGTTGCCCACGGAGGTTGTGGATGCCCCACCCCTGGAAGTGTTCAAGGCCAGCTGGATGGGGCTCTGAGCAACCTGGTCTAGGGGAAGGTGTTCCTGTCCATGGCAGAAGGGTTGGAACTTGATGATCTTGAAGGTCCCTTCCAACCCAAGCCATTCTATGATTCTGTGATTCTAGTTCTCTTCAGTTGCCTTCTAAAGGACCAACAATAAGAACATTTAGGAAAAAATTCTATATTCTCAACTTCATATCCTTTTTCAAATCCCTCATTATGCCCCTCGTCCACTGCAATATGTTCCATGTAGTTCTTCCTCTTCCCTAGGAAGGTTTTCATGTCAACTCCTCATAGTTTCAGTAGTTCTGATTTTGAACTTTGTCTTTTTTGCTGTATATGCATGAAATTTCCTTCTGATGACATCTTGCAAATACCACTTGAAAACCTCTTCTATATTTAAAAAAAAATCTTTGTTCTTTTGCACTACTTTATATATCTCTATCTATAGATATCTACTTCTGTTCAGAGTATAAGCCAGTCATCTGTGGGAGCTGCATTTAAATCAGTGTTGATGCTATCATGATTAATAGCAAAGCTTTGATGCTGTAAAATACAACTTTAAAACTCTTCAGGAGCATAGTAGGTATCTCAAGACTTGAAGGAATTTGGTAAAATAAATAGAAGAAATAATATGCTGAAGAATAGAAATAGTAATTCCACAGTGACTGATTTCATTCTTTCATCCTGATGTTCTTCAAAAAAAAATTTACCTCTCTTCATAATCAGCTATACTTTTCAAATAACAGTATTCATATTTAGTGGTACCTGTTCGGAAAACTGGTGCTGGTATTACTTCAGCTCATGATTAAATGACAGTTCTGACATTATTTCTGATAGCTCTAAAATTTTCTGAAAATAAAGGGTTTTTGAAAAATGTAGAGGGGTTGTTTGTTGGTTTCCTCTCCTCCTCCCCATTATATAGCTTACATTTCGTTGTAAGAAGAAAATGTGTGGGATTCCTCATTTCTTCATTGGAAAGGAAGGATTTGTTTGCATTTAATATGGTATTGTTGTTACAAATTAGCAGATAAAAAATCTCATTGTGAACAAAAAGTCTTCAGCTAATCTTAAAAAAAGAGAAAAATTGGCAGAGATGGTGCCTCTACATTAGAAAATTCAGAAACTGAGAAGGTATTTCCACAGAATTGCAGATACATATTTCTTTTCTCCTTTTGCCATTTTACGCCTGCATTGGTGCCTATTGCCAGGCAGTATACTGAACCTGCATTTAGGAAACCTGTGTTTTCACTGCTGCTAGTGTTAAAGATATGCACAAGTACCAAGGGATACTAGGAGGAATATCTTCAAGAGCCCACATGCAAAGGTGTGGGATTATGTCATATAATCAAAACCAAAAAAAAGGCTGAAAATGAAATAAACATCCAAGAAGTTTTGTAACACCGATTTTTCTGTTATAAGGTCAAAGGGGACCACTGTGTTTTGGTCTGACTTCTGGATGACACAGGCAGTGGATATTGCTGAATTAATCCATGTCTGGACTACAGCATTATGTCCTTTGTTGATTGCAGTTTTACCTCTGATGGGTAGTCCAGACTAGTCCAACAGTAAGTGCATTGAGTTTGTAGTGAATTGATTTGTCACTCTCTACTGACTAAGTTGTGGAGTAAATTGGTATGTCGCAGCTTTAAGTTGCATGGTTTAAATTATATTATGAATAAGAGGAAAAGAGATTTTTGTTATGTTCAGGTGATTTGTATAAATAAAAATATACTAATATGGTACTGGTTTTCTTGTAGTTTAACACAGCAGCCAAACAGTTGATAGAATTGGACAAGCCCTCAGGTTCTGCTGTTGACTCTGGAGAAGGTACCTCTGGGGCAGCCCACAACAATTCAACCCAAAAGCACACCGACACTAAGAAAAACACCAAAAAACGACACTCTTTTACCTCCCTCACCATGTCCAACAAGGCTTCACAGTCCTCTCAGAATCGCCACTCCATGGAAATCAGTCCTCCTGTCCTCATCAGCTCCAGCAACCCAACGGCAGCAGCCCGGATAAGTGAGCTGACAGGACTGTCCTGCAGTGCTCCTTCTCAGGTAATTCACATGAAACCAACTGTGACCAGAAGGCTTCTGATCTTGTCAGATTACTTATTTCAAATTATTAATTATGTGTAATTAATATTAAATACACACTTTCACAAAACTTATCTTCCAAAATGAGAACATCTAAGGAAGATATTTTCTAACACTTCTTATATAATGATAGCAAATAGTTTTGGCCTTTTAGGCTCTTTTTTTTTCATAGTTGGTATTTTCTAAAGTGCCACAAAGATTTCTATTAAACTGTGGAAACTAGAAACTGGAGTGATTTAATTTCTTGATTTTTTTTTCCTAAATTAAATATAATAATGAATAATAATAAAGTGCGTGCTATTAAATGAAAATATTCAACTTGAAGATTACATGAATTCCAGAAATTTAGCATATTAATCTGGTTGTGCTAAGTAGAAATATTTATCTAACTTTATGTATTTGTTCAGTAGTTCATGAAAAATTGTCTGTTTCGTATAGTGATTACACTTTGGTAAAAGGGAAAGAAATGGAGCCCAAGAAATATTGGTGATATTTTACGTGAGCTAGTATATGTGCTTTATTTGCATGTCTTTGGGATCTGACAGCCTTTAATGGGAAAAAAAAAAAAAACAAACCTGACATTGGTTACAAGTGTGTTTCATGTTGCTGGTTCAATATATCGCCAAAGATTCAGAAATGTCAGTGTGGAAAAAAAGCGAGCAGTGTGATTCAGCACTGTTTGTGAGCAGTGTGATTCAATGCTGTTTGTGTGAGTATCTAACTAAAAATTAGCTCTAATTTAATGTAACAAGTAGTAGAGTAGTGGTGATTTTGACCCTGAAGCTTACAGCTGTTTCAAAACCAGCTCTCACTAAACTACGCTGAACTGACCCTGCTGGGTTTTTTCTCTCTCCCAGGTTCATATCGGCACTACGGGGCTGATTGTGACTCCACCCCCCAGCAGCCCGGTCACAACAGGTCCTTCCTTCACCTTCCCCTCGGAAGTTACCTACCAAGCTGCTCTTGGTGTAAGTACTGCTCTGAGAAAACTCAGGCTTCCCATTTTTGTTTGGTCTTGTACAGTAATTCTTTTTTCTAAGTTCTGACACACTGATTTGAAACGATGGTTTTATGACGATTGTGTCTATGTGGTAGACAGTGGTATGAGTTTTAACTATAGCAAAAGCCCTATTGATACAATAATGTTTGCATGTTGTCATGCATATCCATTTCTCCAGCTTTCCTCTGTAATTTCTGTGTAGTAAACACAAGAAGCACACTTCCAGAACAGTGCTTCTTTTAAGCATGAGTAAAATAGAGATTATTCTGGGGGGAAAGTTTGAGGAAACAAGCACGTTCTTACAAAAAACATGAACTTGGGACCACAGCTGCCAGGTATTTCTGTCTTACTTAACCCAAGATTTTCAGGATTATCTGAAATAAGCTTCAAACCTCTGCTGTCTGCTCATTAAATAAGATGATTTCAGTTGGGTGTATGCCTGTGGCAGATGAAGAACTTATCTAGCATGTTTAAATTAGGTTCTTGGAGATCAATGGGAAAACATGTAGCAAATGGCCATCTTTTAATGGAAGAAATACATTGCAGTGCTGTTTCCTTTGGACAAATAAAATGACATTTTCTGCAAAAAGTGTGGGATTTCTTTCCAAAACCTACTGGAATTCTTTAGTTTCCTCTGCTTATGTTAGAAAAACTCTGGAATGTCATATATCACACTATACTCATCAGAGACTTACCTTAACTGCAGTAAAGATTGTGGATACTAGTTTTCAGAGACTTTATTTAAATCATAGGAATTCTTGAAATTAAGTCCTTCTTTCAAGACTAAAATTCTGCCCTTAATTTTTAAGGGGTGGGGCACAGTCGAATAACAGATATTCACTTTAAAAAACCAAACAAAAACCCCAAGACTTGATCTTGTTTAGGTGTCTCTCCTTGCAGTCTTTAAACCAAGTAAAATGTGATGAATAGCCTTGCTGCTAAATAGGTCTAGTTTTGTTTTTAACTTTTGGCACTTGCATTATTTTACGCATTCGTCTGCAAAATCGAAGGCGGAGTTGTCTGTCTTCTGGTATCAACTTTTTGTTGTTTATGAAAGTGTTTAGGTGGGACTTGGTTTGTCACCTTTCTTTGGAATTCTTAAGTTACATTTTTCAGTCCTGTAAATTATGATGCTGTTGTTTTCTGAATTATTTTCAGTACTTCCTTTTGGCATGGTACACACATGGTGACACATGCCAGATGTGGATACAGTACCTACACAGTCTTTTTCGGTGAAGAAGATATTGATAGTATAACCCTTTTACCTTTTTAGACTGGTGCTTATATCTTGAAAATTTGCCTGAATGTAGCACAAAGTTTATGTTCAGCTAAATATCCACCCTGATGCCACAAATTTTATCATCTTTTTTGATGTAGTAATTGCTCTCATCCAAGTAAATGTATTTCAAATTCTTTGCTCTTCAGACAGATGACCTGATTATTGACAGTTATGTGGACCACGTGCTTTTGCCCTGCCTTACTGAGTAAAACAGATTGAGTTTAGTAATGCTTTGTCTTACTGTGGTGAAATTGTTGACTCCTTCAATCTGTGGATTATCTGTGTAATCCTACTGTTAAATGTATGCAAATCTGGAAACAGTTAATAATCTCCTTATATTTAGATTCATATTTTAATGTTATGGAGCAGATGAGGTTAGAAGGGCCTCTTGAGGTCATCTAGTCTAACCCCCCTGCTCCTCAAGCAAAGCCACCTAGAACCAGTTGCCCAGGACTGTGTCCAAATAGCTTTTGAATATCTCCAAGGATGAAGACTTCACAACCTCTCTGAGCAACCTGTGCCCAGTGTTTGCTCTTGTTCAAATTGGTCTCCAGCAGAAAGGAGCCTCGGGTTTGTTTTATTTGCCTATGAGGTGTACATCTAATGGTAGAGACAACTAACTGCTTACATACTAATCCATGTAAGTCTTTTATACTTCTTTCATCCTATCCTTCAGAAAATTCGTGTGAGAACTGAGCAGACAGAATCAGTTCAGTATAATTTGTGCTGTTAGGCAGAACGCAAGTCTAGCTAACGTATGTGCTGCAAACATTAAGTAATGGATTTGATTTGTGGCTGAGATACTCAAGTTTTGGAGGGGGTTGAGCAGACAGCATTCAAAGCATAATTTCAGAAGTTCTGTCAGAATCTGCTTTTTTTTTCCTCTCAGTAACAAACACTTCTGTTTGCTATTAAGAATCAGTAGTTTTTTATTTGATGCCAACATGGAAAAATACTTTAGTTTGGTGCTGGTGCAAAGTCATTAAACCACCTGAGGTGCTTTAGTTGCTTAAGCTTGTTCAAAGGCGATCTCACCATGGGTACCCACAGGAATTAAATTACAGTGCTAAATGCAGCATGGAGTGAAACTCCTGCCATATGATTGTCCTGTATCTCGGGCTGCTACTTTCTCTTTGTGATAACCATGTTCCTGCTTAAGTTTCCAATTAGGCATATAATTCCCATTGAGAACCTGAATTATTCTCTGCCACCCTCTTTAAAAGTCAATAACCTTCTGTACATAATGTTCTGTTTCTTCCTGACTTGTTTTCAGCATGATTAAAATGCAAGCTGGCAGCTCAGGCTAGAGTCAGGTCATTCCTGTGTTATTTTATGATAGATGATATGAGATGATGATGCAGTTTGTAAAGTCACAGACTGTGAGGTGTATCTTTACTTACACTTTCCCTCTTGCTTCATAAACTCTTGTTTTCATTTTAGAAATATGCAAAATAGTTCTGATGGGTCAAGAGAGAAAGTCATGTTCTTGTTTCTCTAGATGTTTCCCTGCTGGAAATACCCTTCCTGACATTCTGAGCATTAATTTTAAATTGCAGAATAGTTGTGATTGTATGTTTAATACATCAGAAGTAGTTGGCTTGAGTCCTTTTGCTCTTGTATTTTTTACTTTTGTAAGTATAAATTCCTCTGTTTCTCTTAAGTTCCTCCCTTTAGCTTTTTTCTTGATTTCTGAGTACTAAGCATCTGACAAGTAAATTGGATTGAAACACGACGAGTTTCTCTTTAGCATGAATGTAGTTTCATTGGATCTCCTTCCTGTCAGTCATTTTGGTGTTTATAACACTATTGAAAGTAATTATTCTTTGGGAGCAAGCTGTTTATACACTTCTTTTATATAATGCTAAACTCAGATTAAGGGAGAAAAATAAATATGAGAGGGTGAACATGATTACCCAACAGTGAAGAAGAATAAAGAATATATTCCTTTACAGCAATTCTGAATTTATGCATCTTTGCTACATTTATGTGTCCTGAATCTCAAAGCAAAGAAAAGCTAGTGTCTTCTCTTATCTCCTATAAGAAAGATGGCTTTTTTATTGTCAACAGGAGATACTTTGAGCTGTCTGGTTGTCTAGGAAGTTTCTCTAAGACAGTTTGGATTAATTCCTAGCCCGAAGGAGCCTGTGACTCTTTTATCTGTGTACATATATAGGATTGCATTTTAGTTTTTTGTGTCGCTATGGTAGTTCAGAGATGCCAATTGTATTAATTTAATTTTTTCCATAATAGTGTTTTGTAGATGTTTTTTGGTACCCAATATTGTGTGAAGTAAATAATTTACAAATTTTCAGCCAAAATTGATACAAATAAGCTTTAGGAATGTGAGTTCTTCTGTCAAGTGACCATATACGTTCTCCATTGCTTGTATCATTTAAGCAAATTTTAATTTTCATTTTGAAAAGCTGTGATAATTTATTTAAAAGTTTTATTTTGCAGCAGTAGTTCTTTAGACAACAGCATTAATTCTTGGCTTGTGTTTTGAGGTTTGATTCCTTGAAATTGAAGAAGCTGTGAACTGAGACACTTCTCACAGCCAGGGCTTTTGGCTGTGATATTATCACTTACACTGTTTTTTGGAACTTCAAACCACAGCTTTACCCTTAATGGGTACATTAATTGGTCTGCTCATCTTGGCCATTGCCATTTTTGAGCCTTGTACGTGCCTAGTATATTTAAAGTTCTTTGAAAAATATAAATAACAGATGTCAAGTTCAGTAGTTGTTGGGTGAAAATATGCACATACAATTGTGTAAGGCTCAATCACTTGGAAATTCTTGGATGTAATTTATAAGGTAATTATCTAATAGAGGAGGTCTACTTGCCATAGATTTTACTGAAAAAAAATCTTAAAATATGTGGTTTGAACCATGATATGGGAAAACCAGAAACAAAATATACCACAGCAAAGTTTGAGTTACATTCAAAACTAGCAGCAGAAAAACAATGTTTTTGTTCAAAAGTAGCAGCAGTAAAACAAGCAACAGGAGATACTTTATCTTCCTTTCCTTCTGCCTTTACAGTCTCTTAAAAATCATAAGTGTTTTGGACTGCAGTTGACCTATAGGTCCATACTGCTCCTTCTGCAGATTGGATATGTTGAATTTGAAATGGTATCTTGGGGTGTGCACTTAACTACCAGAAATAGGTGGTCTGTATATGCATGGTTTTCATTCACTTACAAGCTGAAGATTTCAAAAATTAAAAAATCCCTAAATTTTCTAGTCTTGTTCTCTTGGCATGCAGAAAAAGAGAAATTGCCCTTCTATGTTGAAGTGTATAAGGTAGTCTGAATTAATATTAATGAGACACAAGCTGTAAAGGTTATATAATGTACTGATAACATTTAGCTCTTTTATGTAGTTCCAGTGTAAGTTCAATAGTGTAAGTCAGGAGGTTTAAATAAGAACTGTCCTAATTTTAACCAACCAAAATTCAAATCAACTTGCATTGTGAGGAGGAAGCGGCTGAAAGAAACAATGAGGTTTTGTATGAGAGACCTGTTTTTGATAACATATAGTTTAGGAATTTTGTTAAACATAAGCCTTAATTTGTTAGCCCTCAGGGAATTTTGCAAGCCATATATTTTTTCCTAGACATTGTGGGAGTGAAGGCAGTTAATGAATGTTCTTTTCCAGTGCTGTTCCTTTAATTATTCTTTGAGTGAGCTGATTACTGATCTTCAATTAACTGATATGGGAATGCAGCCTAATTTTTTTTAAGTTTAGTAATATCCATGTGTTTCAAGAGCTTGAGTATAGATACTTTTTGAAGCTGTAACATACATTAAGTATCAAATTATGTAATTTTCATCTTCCTATTAAAAAAAAAATTAATAGCTTATTTGCTGTTTTATATGCTTGAAAGTACACCCAGTGTCTGAAAAGTAGTTGCAGAAATATTCAACTTTCCCCCCTCAACTACCTAAAATACTCTTAATTATTACTGAGCATGTTCTATTGAATCACATGTGGTTTGTGTATATTCTTTCACGGAATGTTGACTATGGGAACCATCAAAACTATCATGTGCCCTGGAGGTAGGTGTGTTTCTCAACAGCTAGAAAAATGGTTACATGCCAGAAAGCTTCTTGAAAACTTGGCTAGATCATTTGAATCTATTTTATCAAGTTGTAACAGTGCAAGCTGTGGAGTGTTAGTCCTCTAAAGTCTATCAAGTAGTTTATTTAGATTTCTCAGTACTTGCCAAATCTTTGGGAGTTTAATTGGGCTGTGTCTCACTGCTGGCCTCATTACCATACTGATAGACACAGGGAGGGGAGCAGAACCTGAATAAAGCAGAATAAAATAGAGCTGTGAAGGTGCTTTTATTGCAGCTAAAGCTTCAGTGTATATTATGTGTTCAAAGGAATAAAATGCAATGTTAAGCATTTATGTCTTTAGAGATGCAGGAAGTACGGAATTGTGACAGCCTTCATACTGTGCATGAATAGCTTTAATTTTAAAGAATTCTAATTAATCATCTAATGTGGATTTTAAAGTTCTACCATAAATAAAGAAATCTAGGTGCCTAAATAAAGATTGAAATTTATGTTCTATTGACAGGTTTCATGAAAGTTAGGTGCCCACATTCAGCTTGGATTCAGCTAAGACATTTGTTGAATGTCTAACTGGGAGGGAGAAATAGTTTCAGCTGTAGAACAGCTGAAAGAGAAATGTTGATACTTCGGGATGAATTATCTAGATACTTTAAAATACTGTAGGGTAGGTAGGAATCTAGAATGTGAAGCAAATGCAATTGCTATAAGTAACTATTAGTATCAAAGCTCACAGTGACATTTCTCCAGCAGGCCAAGTCTGTTTTGTGTTGGATATAGAAGACCTATTTGGTCTAAAGAACTTGTAAATGTATGACCAGAAAAAAAGCTTTAAATAAAATAGGAATATTTCACAATATACCATGCAATATATACCATATGACATGGTATGGCATGACAATTTTGACTGAAACACTGTAAGAGTTTATCAGTTTTCTCTAGGTTTGAGGGTCTTTGATTATGCAGTTCTTTACTGTGACTTGGCAGTGTAAAACTGGTTTAAAGAGCTGTCTTTTTATGAACATTTTCACCAAATGCAGCAAAGTAATAATCACACAGTGTAGAACTAAAACTCAGTTTCCATATCGGTTTTTGTTTAGAAAAACAGAAAAAGCCCCACAAACCAAAACCCTTTAGAGGTGAAGTGTTTGAGGGGAATTAAAACGACTTTCAATTACATATTTTCCAAACTGATGATGTAATGCTGTGCATTTATATGCCGTTGTATTGGAAGTGCCAGGCACTACTTCAGGATATTTTGTTAATTAATATTATAGTTCTGTGGGGTTTAGGAAGATTATGTTTGAAATCAATTCAGTTTTACATTTTTAAAGGTTGGAGGTTTTTTATTACTCTTTTTTGTGTGTGTTGTAACACAAATAATTATTTTTGGAAGGGGGAAGGGAAAGCACTCCTTTTGTGAGTGCCTTTTCCCAGGGGTGTCAGTACACAAGGTCCTAAAGAATTGTCTGAGGCTTTACAGAGCAGAAGGTAACAATTGCTCCATTGATTCTCAAAAGGCACAGAAGTCTGTAGGCAGGACCCCCGTTATGATCTGTGGTGCCTTTTTACTGGGGTATTTGTTAAAGATTACCAATCTTGATAATACCGAATTTCAAAAGCAAACTCTTTAAACTCGAAGAATAGGAGAAAGAGGTAACAGTAGCTCAGTGACTATGGTCTCATATTGTGCTTGCTTTTGTAACCCATACATCAATAGAAAATCTCCCCCAGATGGGGTGCTTTTGGGTGCACTCCAGCTGAATTGTATATTATGTTTCAGCTTCAGGTTACAAAAACAATCATGTTTTGAAGTACAGTCAGCAGCAGGATGCAAAATCTACCTCCTGGAAGGCTTCTGAATTTTTGTCCGGCCCTATCCTAAACATGTTGTAACTAGAAACAGTGCTTTCCATTTTTCCTGTGCTGAGATAGTGCTTGTCATTTGTTTAATTACCTGCCAAAACGTCAAGATTTTAAACTGCAAAAAGAGAAATAGAGACAAAGCTAACTCTCCAGTTATATTGCAACAGCAGGTAATGGACTTGGTTGCTTTTTTTCCACTTCCTTAGGATATCATGCTTTTTTTTTTCCCCAGCTAATTCAACTTATCAAACAATATTGATCCTCTGTTGCTATTTTTTTTGTTCCTCTAAAATCAGAATATGAATCCCCCACTTCCACCACCACCCCTCTTGTCTGCTGCAATCATTGCGTCGGCTGCTTCTGGACCTCAGTCTACAAGTGTCATACAAAGGTCTGCATCAGGATCAACTGATCAAACGACACATTTACGACCACAAACTCGTCCAAGTGTGTAAGTAAAATTGAAACTTTTCACCAGTCAGAAAAAAGGAATGAGATTGCTCACTTCACCTGTATGTACAGCATGGCAGCTGGCACTGCTCTGCTGGAATTGCCAAGAAGCCAGCCATGCAACTCAGAACAAAAGCATGCAGAAGGGTGATATCCCCAAACAGCCTTCACAGTGAGCATTGTTTGTGCATTAGGTTAATATAATCAGCTGTTGCTGTGTATAAAAGGGACTCAAAAAATATAAAGTATTTATCATGCAGATGAATGAATCCTTGCGTTAGCCCTGAATACTGTATAACTCAAAAGTGCTGTTTCACTGGAGTGAATTTATTCAACGTTTTCCATTATGTATGGTATGAAAAGGCTATTCTCATGTGGAATAACTTATGCCAAAACACAGAAAGTGCCGTATTTCATTTGGACTGTTAAACATGTTACTGTCAGACTACTTGTGTCAGTTGCAATTGAAATTTGACTGAAGATTCTACAGTGCATTTAATTAGTGGGTGGCAATTTGGAATGAAGGCAGAAAGCTGCTAGTTAGTGTTATGTCTTCACACTTGTAATACAAGGAAATGTGCGTCATCCTTTCGGGTGAAAATATTTTGTATATTAACATGTGCTGCTAACAACATCTTTCTTCTTGAAAACCTCTTTGTGTGCAGCTTGGGGAATAAGAACAATAAAAGAAAATACAAATTTCAGGAGATGCTGAAGCATCTAAAGGGACATGTTTGAATAAGGGCTGCTTTTGTTCTGTTCTTCTTATATCCCCACCAGGTTTCCTCCCACTCCAAAAAAGCACCCTTCTTGTATAGCAGGTGCATCTGGATTTGGGCTGTTTCTTTGGTGTCAGGCATTTTGACACTGGTTCTAATGGATTATTGTGCCTAGTGCAATTAATCAGGATCCCATCTCATTTACTCCCATCCTTCATCTTCAAAGGGTTGCTCTATAAGGGGATACTAATGAAATTTAGAATAGATTAACTAAAAGGGAAGTTAATGAACATCAATTAAAGCACATCAATTGCTTTCCCATAGAGCTTCAGTGTGTGGCTTTGTAGATCACTGCTAAATCATGTACCAGTGAAGCCTTCTGCTGCCAGTGTACCATATGTTGTCTTTAAAGCATATTTTTTGCTTGCTTTGGATACCTATATTGCCTCTAAAGGATTTTTTGTAGATATTGCAAAGTTCCTTGGGTGGATGGCAAGGAATAAAAATGTAATGCAAGAAGGAGAAGCATGCAGTTAATGCTATTGTTACTGTGCACAAGAGACAATTTTGATGAAAGAATGTTTTCTAAAGCAACTTTTTTGCCGTTGTGGCTACAAGAGGAGTGGGAAGGACTAGCATCACAAATAACTGTGGATCCTTTTTCAAAAACTGGGTGGTCTGCCCATCTACTTAATTGGCTGCCTCTTGTGAAAAGTATATTTTCGAGAAAATGGGATTTATTAGAATGCTATTTTCCATAGGCCTGGGTCAATAATTATGTATATGGTTCAAACTTTTTTCTTAGGTTCAAATGGGGCAGAAAATAGAACACTGTGGTGGCTAAAACAGTATCACTTTCTACTAATAGAGAACCATGCAATCGCATTTGAAAACTTCCCTAGGAACTTTCCAAGATGCAAGTGCAGGAGTTTCAGCTTTTTTCCTAACTTTTTTTTCCCTAAGTTTTTTTTTTTTTTAAAGAAAAAATGCAAATGTTTCCGAACTCTAAATATGATTTCAAATGCACTGTATTATGCATTAGTGTTGCTTAGAAAACAAAAAAGGAAATAAACTTTACAAGCAAGTTAGCTGCTAACTACCTTACTTCAATTTCTAGTAACACATATTTTTCCTTTGCACTGAAGTTTGCACGGGAGATTCCAGTTTTGCAGTTTAAAAAGTAGTTCTCATACTGATCTTTCACTCCCAGCTAACAGAACTTGTCCATTCACCCCAACTCTCCAAATAAAAAGGAAGTTGATGTGTCACAAAGTGTAAGAGATATGAAAAGCAAGTGTAGGGATGTGTAGTTGATAAACACCTACTTAATTAAGATCACTAACTTCATTAAGAAAATGGACAGTCCTATTACAAGTATTTTGCGTTCCATTAAAGTGCATTTCAGAGGATATTCCTAATTGTCATTGTTTCCCCTTAATATTACCATAATTTCTGTTTTAAGATTGTAATGGTATGATGGATTATCACAGCCATTTCTGCCATGCCTTCTCATCTTTGACTAAACTGTCTTTTACAACACAAAGTGATGTTTTCAACTGTTTTAGTCTTATCACTTGCATCTCTTTTCCTGTCTTAGGTATATTGCTATCTACCCCTACACTCCTCGAAAAGAAGATGAACTGGAACTGCGGAAAGGAGAAATGTTCCTAGTGTTTGAACGCTGCCAAGATGGCTGGTTCAAGGGAACTTCCATGCATACAAGCAAGATCGGTGTTTTTCCTGGAAATTACGTGGCTCCAGTTACAAGGTACAGTATTATACAAGTGTCTAAATAGTTTACATAGTTTCAAATCCAGAATTATTCTGTTCTTGTATTAAATGCTAAAATTGCATAATAGAGGACCTGTGGGTTTTGGTAACTAGCTAATTTTTTTCAGTTGTCTTTTACTGTTTTGCTTTTAATTTCGGCAGGACAGTGACAAGTGCATCACAAACAAAAGTTCCCATGTCTACTGCTGGCCAAACAGGACGAGTGGTAACTATGGCCAGCCCTTCCACTGCCAGCGGAGCATCCCAGAAGCTCCAGGGGAATGGTGTGGCAGTGAACTCCAGCACAGTACCCACAGCTGTGGTTTCTGCAGCACATATCCAAACCAGTCCACAAACCAAGGTCCTTATGCACGTGACAGGACAAATGACAGTCAACCAGGCTCGAAATGCAGTTAGAACAGGTAAAATAAAACTGCAATATCTGTTACGTGTGGTAGACAAACTGTAGAGTCTATCTTGACAAGTGACTGGAGTGAGGGTCTATGTAAGTATGTAATTGTTTAGAGTTGAATGTTTTCTAAAATGACAATATATCCCTCTGAGTTGTTGAATCTTTCATTATTCTCCTCTAAGTGACTATGTGTACATACATGTATATGTACATATTCCCACTATGGGGAATTTATATGCAAGTACTTCAGGTGGAATTATTCTTTTTTTTGTTGTTCCAGGAGTATCTGGGATGGGGACATTCTTTGAGCTTCCCCACTCATATGCAATTCATATAGTAATAAAAGTGATAAGAACATCTGAGTCATAGCTTACTTTTTGTATGTTAACTGCCTAAGAGCTACAGATTGCTCTAATTTAGCATTCACTTTTAAATTATCATCTTACATCTTTGAATGCCTTTAGTGTTCATTCTTTTTCAGGTCTCTGGCTCAGGATTGGTCCTTAAGCATTACAGTTTGTTGTCTAACCTTGACTGTAGCTTCTTTCAGCTTTGACTCTGAAACACTAAGTCTATACTGGCTTCAAGGTTCTTATAATCTATGTAATAAAATTCTATATTTCTGAAAGGTGTAACTCTGCATTTAATCTCTAGGGCAGGCCACATCACAGTGAAACATGCCTTCTTGTTATTTAAATGCAGATCCAAAGAGATAGTGGTGTTTTCAAGTTTTTGTTTACCAAATCCATGCACTCCTCTGTGGATTTGCCAGGCTAAGAAAATACCACACAACTGGATCCGAATCTGTTCCAGTTGCTTCAAAGGCCTCAAAAGAAAAGAAAAAAAGAACTCCCATTTCAGATTATCCCCATGTTCCCTCTTTCAGCCTTGAATTTAGGGTCTGTGATCTCTTGACTGAGAGTCATGACAAAAGGGTTTTTTAATCACAGGATTCTTACTGACAGAGCAGAAGAGAAAGCAAAAGATGGTAATGGTATGATCTGTTATTCCCTCAAGAAGGGTTATTTATTATGGTCTCAAGATCCATGGATTAGCCCACTTTTCAGAGTCACACATGTCCTAAAACACCCTGTGTATGTTCAGATGTCAGCACCAGGTTTGCTTTTGAAGGTAGGATATGTACATGTGTCTTTAGTTATTTTATTTCCTTACTGGCCCCATCTTCCTCCAGTCTGATCTGAGGCTGGAGCAGGTGTGTTAGTCCTCTGTAACAAATTTATTCTTTGCCTTTGAATAAAAATAACCAGATGCTGCTGGCAACTGGTAAGAGAAACTAAGCAAAGCATCTGTACTTTCCTGCCTCTGAGGCACAGGTGGTTTCTACTCTAAATCCTTCTTTTGAGCTGCCTGGGAGCTTGCAAGTGACAGCACAAAGGAGAAAGCTCCTGTGGGCTCCAGAGGCCTTTCTGTCCCTGCGTTTCTGCACCCCTGTCAAGATGAATAAGCTTTTACACTTCCATTCAGCTGACAAATGTGACAACATACTTCCCACCAACTTTTCAGGTCCAAAATGAAAAATTCAAAGAGACTGCACTCTCATCGCAGAGAACTAGACATCGGATTGTGCAAAGGTGTGCTGTTAATCACAAACACAGATCTGTCCCTTATAAGGACCTGAGCACTGAAGCTATAATGGCTGCTTTATGTCCAGTGTTACAGAGAACTTTGTCGTCAACATTTGAAATATGATCCTCTTGAGCTTTCCCTTGCGTGTTTGCTGAGTGTTGCTCTTTTGATGAGGCTTCACAGATCAGTGCTGAACTCCAGCTTCCATTTAGCTCAGGGCTTCAAGGACCCTTCTTCAAACGATCTTAGTGAGACATTGCTTGACATCACCTTTGCTGAGGGTGTATGCATCCTTTGATTGGAAGGACCTATAAAGAAAACATATATTCTGCCTATTTCTTTAAAGGAGAAACTGTATGAAAATAAAGTGACTTGAAGCATTTTTCCTATCAATTTCATCAGGGATAAGAAAACAAAACCAGAAAGCTCTTCCATGCTCGTAGTACATAAGTTGCATGTGAGTGTAGACATATCTTGAAGAATAGCAGTTGCTTCTAGGAAAATTGATGTTATCTAGTGAACAAAAGCCAGCATTAATAATTTTTTTTTACAAAAAACCAAATTTTGCTACAATCTCCTTTTCTTTCTTTTGAAATGTTCATGCTACTCAGATTTAGGAAGGGTCTGCTACAGCAGAGGAGATTATAAAAAAATTAGATATAGCATTTAAGTGATGTTCCCTTTTTTAAAATAAAAAAGAAAGAACTTGGGTTTCTTATTGCAGCGATTGTAATTGGGTATAATACTGTAGGATTATTACATCAAATCTGGGACCTTTGTCAGTCTTCTCTGCTGCAATACACTGCTGCTGCAATATAACCAAATTATCAGAGGAATTTGTAGAAAGCAGAATGAAGAGAGCAAATGCTGGAAGTTTGGTTCTAGGATTTTACTTAAAACACATCTGAAACTCCAATTAGTGTCTGACAGATCAAAAATTAATTGATACATTTGAGATGTGCATGCACCAAGACAGAGGGATGACCCCTTCTTAGAAAGTTTCAAAGCATTTGAAGGAGAGAGTTTGTGCAGCACTGGGGTGCTGCATTTTGCCTCATATTGTTTGGTTAAGGTGTCTGCACTTTATTCCACCCAGTGGTGCAGAGATGCCCAAGCTGTTGAAATGATCCAAAAGCATGTATGATTGACCATATGACTACTATAGCAGTTATTTTTTGGAAAGAATAAATTAGCTCATGCAAAGCTCTTTGCACTGCAGCCCAGGTTAATATACTCAGCCCTGTGCTATTCTCCAGCTTCCAGTGTAAACGTTCCTTTTATTTCACAGGAATATGAGTAAATCTACTTCTGTATTTAAACATCCCAAGAGGCAGAGAAAGCACTTGTAGCAGTAATTGCCACTGTGCGTATTGTTTGAAAGACCCACGAAATCTGTTCTGGATTTTGTGAATGTTTTAGGGAAACAATCTAATTATATTTTAGCAGCTTCTATAAGGTGTGTTTCTTCCTATTTTCCTTTATATGCCCTGACGACTACACGTTATATTAAAAGGAACAAACAAGTTCCAGGCAGTATTTAGCTAGCTCTTGGGTACTAAACTGTAATCTTCACTTTACATCTGTCTGTATGTGAAGCATTTGACTTGGCAGCTTGGATTTCTCCACAACAGAGAAGTTTCAGTGCTGTTATTCCTCTGGTGTAAACTGGTGCAAGTAGGGTAGCACATGCTACTGCTTTATTCAGGTGAGATAAATTTGATGCTGTGTGTCATGTCATTATAGTAATATAAATGGAAGTTTAAAAGGTAGGAAGGAAACTTGTTGTGACTGATTAGCTGTAACACAGTGACTGTGCCTCACTTTGTGTGTCTTGTGAAAAGATGACCTCTCACATTTCATTCTTTTATTCTAGTTGCCTCACATAGTCAAGAAAGACCTACGGCAGCAGACACACCCATCCAAGCACAAAGTCCAACATGCCTTATTCCTGCAGCTGTGATCATTCCCCACCACTCTGTTGCCTCCCAGCAGCTCCAGCCCCAGCTTCCAAATGCTGCTGCTTATGTCACCGCTGTGAATGTGAACCGCTCAACCCTGGCATGTGCAGCAGCTTCTTTGAATTCTCCTAACGTTGCTGCTTCATCTTTGGAGGGAGACATCAGTGGAAAAACTGCTAGCACTCACCCTGGAGCTCCTACATCTCCAGAGGGTGCTTTGACAGCTGGTGGAAATGCTGCTGTCAGTAAAACAGACAAGGATGGCAAGGTGAGTAGAGAATACAATAATTTCCTTGAATTCTCCTATTTTCATCATACAGTTTTTTAAGAGATTCAACAACACAACCTAAAAAAACCACATGGACTTGCAGGAATGTAAAAATTCCAGTCTAAAAAAATAAAATTAAAGTCAGTATTCTTTTAGGTTACCTTTCTTATTAAACAGGCACACTGGGATATTATGAAGAACAATTACTAGCGATGTTTATTGGACCAAGAAAGAATGCACATAACCATCTTTTTTAAGTGTAGGTCAATAGAGTCTGTAGTGATTCTGCTTTCTTCCCTTCTATTTAAAGCATTTCTTACGTGTCTGAACTCATTCTCACTGCTCACCAAGCCATGTGATTATGTTACATTGTTGTCAGAAAAATTATTCCAGCTTTGTAATTGATTTTGTTTTACAGTTATGGTGTAGTTAGAAAATTCTTTTCTCCTTGTGACAACTGTCTTTACATCTCAATGTTTTAGACTTTACCCTACTACTTTACAACCACATGTACTCCTTAATGAAGTTTATGAGGATTTTAATCTCAAACTGTACACTAATGTCAGCCACTTTTTAGTTATTTTTGTTGATTATTGTTGAATGGGTATACCTAGACTTTATTTTAAAATTACTTTAGCCATGGACATTGAAATCAGACTGAGGTGCCCTTAGAGAAAACTTACTTGTAGTTTAAGGTGAATATATATGGATTGTTTTAATTTCTCTGAGTTTCTCTTTTTCTGTGGCATTTGCTAGACAGCAGATTTTTGCCAAAATGGCTATAAGTTATTGGAGACTTGGAAAAAGGACTGAGGACTTTTTATTTACGAGTGCCACTACATCCCGGGCTATCAAAAAAATCTCACATTGCTCATGCTTTTCTCTGTCTATGGTTAAATATTATTTTTGCCTCCAGGGATTACAATCTGGCATCTCTAATAAGCACTAAATTCACTCAGTCAAAGGGCTGGCAAGATCACTGCCACACCCCTTAAAAAAAAAAAAAAAGACAAGAAACACAAAAGCTACTTAAATAATTCTCTTCAGGGTAGGTAATAGTCTTCAGGGATTCTGTCTGGACAAGCAGAAGGAATGTTTACAATCCTCTCCTTTAGCAGAGAAGCAAAACACAATGCATCCCCCTTGGGGCGAATTTTCGTTAAATCATGAAGGTTTTCCATTACCGAGGGAGGATAAATAAAAGAAACTTAACTAAACAGCAGCTTCCAGAACAGACTTCGCTCCCTGCTTGGTTTAAGTGACTATTTATGTCTTCCTAGAAACATCCATGTTAATGAAATGTTTTACTGTATAGATTCCCATTGTGGGTATCCAACTCCTCACACTTTTTTCTAGACAACCTTTTGGGACTGAGCCATTTCATTTTAAGCCATTTCATTTTCAAGTTAAGGTTTAACCTAACTAACAAAGTGAAAGGACTTAGCCAGTTTATGATCTACTTGCTGTTTTTCTCTTTAGAATGTTAATAATTTTCGTTTTCTTTTATAATTTTCATCATGATCTCTTCAATATCAAGTATGTCCTCATAATTTACTGAATCCTCTCTGAGCACGATGTCTTCTATCAGAAGGAAGTGTTCAACTCTTTATGGGAGAGTTTTGATCTAAAATAAAGCACTGCTTTTGGTTTACAGAAAGAAAAAAAAGGTTTACTGAAACTACTTTCTGGAGCATCCACTAAACGCAAGCCTCGACTGTCACCTCCAGCATCACCCACACTGGAGGCTGAGCAGGCAGCAGCAGAGCTGGCCCTGCAAGGTGCAGTGGGGCCAGAGCTTCCGTCAGCAGGCACTCACAGCAAACCTGGCTCCTGTCCCACTGACACTGAGGCCTCTGGGATGGCACAGGAGACACTGCATCGGAAAACAAGTTCCCTGGATTCCTCTATTCCGATAGCACCACCACCTCGGCAGCCTTGCTCATCACTGGGGCCGGTCCTGAATGAATCCAGGCCTCTTGTGTGTGAAAGGTAAATTATCCTATGCAGCTAGACTTGGGCAAACCAAGAAAAATATCCATTCTCTGACATTTTTAGGCTATATTTGAGCTGCTTCAAAATGCTGAGATTTTATAGCAAGATGAAACTTATTTTTTAACAATGCTTTATTTACTTATCAGCCAATATTCATGTTTATATTTGTTTACTTTTTGTGTTTTGTTTACTTGAAATTTTTTATGAATAGACACTTAAATATGATGATCACAGGTTTGGTATGAGAACTGAGGTAGACAAAATAGGCCTCCTATTTTGGAAAACAGGAGCACATCATATTCTCGCATTTATGAGTATCAGGTTAGTCCTTTAAGATTATTAGCAGTATATAATTGCCAACCTACGTATATGGTGAATGAGACCTTTATCTCTCTATGTGTAGGCTTCTTAAGACGTGATTTCTTGAGCTTTTACAAAGATACTTTTTACTGCCTGAATGCCCTGTGGCTGTGCATCCACACAGCAAGCTCTAGGGTGGCCTCTGTGACCTGGCAAGTGAGTCTGTAAAACGTACATTTGTCTGGACTCTGAGACTGACAGGCAGTCGCTTAAATATTCTGCTTCTCTGTGTCCACCTATAGTTTTTCAAAGTTCCAAGTCCTCAGTAGACTGTGAAGGAAGTGGCAGTTTTCTAATTACTGTATCTTTTATTCTTCCTGGTAGCAGACAAGCAGTGTGAAGAGTGTCATAGGATTTCTTTAGCAGCAGCTACAGGATTGTGTGGTATACAGAGAAAAAAATACCAGAGTTACAATATTAACAGCTCTAGAACTGAACTGATCCCAGCTGACTATTGCAGACTTTGTTCTGATACTGTAACTCATGGTGTGTGGACATCCTGTTGTACTTCCAGAGGCCCACTGATCTTAAGCTATGCCCATATATTAAAATCCAGACAGTCTATAACTTTCTACTTACCTTTTAGTTCACTTCTATCATGGCTTTAATATTTTTTAAGAGGTTATTGCTGTTTCTATGTAATTCCCTTGCAGGAGATTTCTATTTCATACTGAATTTCTGAAGTAGATGTACACTTAGAGAAGGAAAATAAAACCTGAAAGATTTTTCTTTAAGAAAGCATCATTCATTTTCACATTATCATGTCCGTTTGGCACAGTAATGTTTTTATGCTTTGAATGTGAAAAAAAAATTAAATTAATTCTGGCATAACCAGTGCACATTAGTGTAAAGCTCTTTCTATCCTCACAAAAGGTTTTTTCACTTCCATGATGGAAATTTTTTTTCTCAGAACTACTTACAGAAAATGATGCTGTATACTTTTATTGACGTAGTAATAACATCTACTCAAACATTCTCTCTATCCTTACCATTATTTAAGTGATAATTTCTACTGAGGTAGTGTTTCTACAAGATGATTCTCAGTGGCCATCATGCAGAATTGTTACATTTTTGTCAGTGTATTTAAACAGAATTTTATCTGGGTTCCCTTTGTCCTTTTCAGGACAGGGTTAATTTTCTTTTTCCTGTTGATGTGCTCTTGTACATTTCCTTTGGCCAAATTTATTGAAATGTGATGGTTAATAATACTTAAAATTCACTCTATATCTTCAAATTAATTTATAAGCATTGATTACTCTTCAGCAGTTTGGAACACATGGTGGGTAGGAATCATACTGATAATACAATGGCATCTTCAGTGAAAATCTGAGGTGAGGAGGGAAATATCCATCCAACAAAAAGCTGAAGAACAGAGAAATCTCCTGCTAGGATTAGTCTGCTCTTACATCTCACAGTTCCAGTCACAGATTACAATATGACTGGAAAAAGAAACAGTACTCCTTCTATTCTGACTCTGGCTTGGGGGTGTAATTATTAGTGTTCAAATTCTATTTTCAAAGGTGACTAGGGAATTTAGTCAGATTCTGCTGATTATTCTACATGAATTAGAAGCAAAAGAAGCTGACTCAACTCTGGAAAGCACCTGAAAATGTTCCTGTTTGGGATACAGAGTTTCCCCCAAACTCCTTGCTCCCTTTATGATTCAGTATCAAAATTTTATGCTAATCCCACTGTTTCTCCATTCACCAGCACTTCAGCTTGTCCTAGAATGTGTCTTACAAAGATGGACCCGACTCGCTGCAATGTCCAGAGTGAGATATGCTATGCTATGAATATACAGGAGTTTGGTTATCTGAGGACTTAGTTTTCCCATAAAACTTTAAAGAAAATTTCAAGTTTTTTCATAAGCTTTCTCTTTTAGAGGGAAATGTTGCTTAAATAGCCTTAAATTTTACAGTAAACAGACAGCATTGTAATAATAAACTACCCAGCACCCCACAATGGTGTTAGAGACTTGAAGTTGAACCTAAATACACATCACTGAATATCCTAAACTATAAAATGAATCTTTCATCCAGTTACAGTGAAAGAAAAGCAGTAATTTTGTTCTGTGATTAAAGTGACCCTAAGTAATTTTATCTACCACAAAATGACTGGTGTAACATCTGCTCCCAGTGAGCAGGCCAGTGGCTTTATAGGGCAGCAAGCCTTACCACATCTGGCACCATTTAATGCTGTTAATTAAATGCTGAGAATCATTCTGCCCTTGGTGGGCGTTGGTGATCTGTAGGAGTCAAGGCACTCAGAAGACACAAGAGCTGCACAACCGCAGGGCACACATGAGCTGAAAAGTAAAATTTCTAAGTGCAAGAAATGAAGCTTAATCAAGAAATCGAGTAATAAGTATGAGTTTAATTGGTGTAATGGTAGTAATTCCAGCTTTCCGTGTTTCTCTGAGCTAAAATTTTTTGCATATGAGAAAGTATTTTTATCTGTCTTCTTGTTGATCAGGAAAGGGACACATAATTGTCCAAAGGTCAACTACAACTCAGTGGGAATAAAAGCAGTATTTTCTATGTAGTGAAACAGAAACAATGAAGAAATGGAGAAACACATGAAAGATAAAATCTTTTTAATGTTACTGAAAAGTGTGAGAATTGCTAATATTAAAATGAAAGAAAATCGAGAAATGGGAAGAAGGACCACTACCCTCCTCAGAATAAAAAATAAACTTACAAATGCAAATCAAAAGCACTGTGGGATATAGCCAGACACATTAAGAATACAAAGAACTGATGACAGATATATTGGCTACTTCTGGGAATCTAAAGTACTTATATAATACTAACATTTTATTACTAGCTGATTATAAATAATTAGGATAATATTTTGAAAATTAATGAAAAAATGTTACAAGACAGTCACAGAAAAACAAAAGAAAGGAAAAAACTCATAGTTGTACAGCTTAGGTGCATGTAAAATATTAAGTGACCACAAAAGTTCTACAAACTTGGCCTTCAGACATTGAAAACATTTGCAAATACTGAATAGGGAGGCAAACAAGGAAGTGTTTTGGAAGATTCAAACATGTGGGAATAAACATGTTTTTCCAAAACATAGGTCATGCTTAGTAAATATTATTGTTTTTCTACAGGGACCTTGCAATGAACTTTTGAGCTGAAGCATAAGCTTTTTATTCTGCATGAAATTGGTAGTTTTGGCAATATGTTATAGATGATGAAATAAGTAATGGAAAAACAGTTTTTGTTCCATAGCTAATCCAGGGTGATCTGGACAGACAGCTGTGTGATGGTCTGGGTCTGATCACCTCTCTTTGGGCAAATGGAATTTGTAAAATGTGGCTTAAAATTTGAAGAAGGATATCTGATTTACAGGTGCAAAGCCTGATGGGTTTCTTCTCATTAAACATTGAAAAATACAGTAAAATAGCACTTTAAAACCAGGGCTGTTGTGCTCTGTTTTAGACACTAGATTTCAAGATGAATATCAAAGTAGTTGGGAAGCTAAAATTGAACAAGAAGTACGGAATTACTGCAGCGGCTGGACACTCTATGGAAAGCTCAGGGCAACCGTGTTTCTGTGCCAGCTGGTGATCCTTTAGGGAGGGCAAAGAGAAGATGGGAGCAAGCAGCAGCAGAGAACAGACTTGTCTGTCAGTTCAGAGCAGCATAGAAGTTACTGACAGACAGCATTAGAAACTGAAAACAAGCATATTTCAAATCAGAGGTTTGCAGGGCAGTGTTTGACAGAGTGCAGGTGAGGCAGGCAGGTATTCCTTCTCGAAACTCTTTTTTTTTACAAGGCTGTGTAGTGTGCTGGTTAATTTTCAGCCTAGGGGCAACCTGCTTGTTAACAACAGTAGAAGTTCTTCATAGCTTTATTGCAGTTTTTTATCCTTCATTATCTTGTCCTAGTCCTGCCTGAGTAAAGGCTATTGTTTTAGCTCAAGCTGTTAACAGTCTCAATTGAACTTAGAGTCCGTTAAAAATATTTGGTTCTCATTTCCTAAGTAGCATTAAAACCCAGGTTGCCCACAGCAGAAGTTAGTGCAGGCCTAGGTTGGATGCAGAGCATTCTGGAGCTGCATACTAATAAATCTTGTAATTGGCTTGGTAGCTTTTATGAAGCATGAATCTAATAATTCCAGTGCTCTGAAATCTGGGGATTGCTATAAATGAAACAAAGTCATAGCTTATAAGTCACTAATAAATAACATTTGACAATTGATTAGGTCCAAATATGTTTTGCTATACTTAGATTTCCTAAGAGACCTTAATTATTTACAAAGGACCACTACTCTTTTCTGAATACTTTTAACTGTATGGACAGACTTCATTTTTGTTTTATATATTCTTAAACAAAACATTCTTCTGTCATACAGTATTTTTGTCTGATTCAGTATTACACAATTAACTTGTTTTATTATGTGTGCATTGAGCTATAATTGGCTTTCCATCCTTTACTAGACTATATCCCGTTGTTTTGTCTTTTCATCAAATTGTTAATTTATTTTAATCTAAGATAATTAAGATAATAAATTATTTTATGCTTATTAAGCTAATAGTTATCCTAATCTATGAAGTAATAGAATTTCAGGTTGATGTTGAGCGAAACTATGGTTGAAGAGATTGAGTGGTGTTATGCATGTTTAAAAACAGAGAGAGAACAGTGTAGCCTCTTTTTAATGCACTCAGAAAGTGATTTTACTGTGACAGACTCAAAAAATACACTTTCCTTTGTGTCAGGTGGTTAAGAAAATTGGAGTTGCATATAGTTTTTAATATAGTAGTGCACAAGTTGTGCAGCTGTGTCCAAATAAGATGGCATATGTTCTATCTTGAAGAGTTTCTAAGAAAAATGAAACTAATTTAAAACAGCTAATCAAATTAATAGATTTTGTTGGTTCCTTCTTTTTGTTCTTTGTCTTTCCTTAAGAACCATCACTGCGATATTGTAAAGTAAAACGCACACTTGTAAAATTATGCCTAGTTACTGCTGTGAATGCTTTGATTCTTGTTATCACACAGACTGAAAGAGTCTGCAAATTTATATTGAAAAAATATTTAGAATTTTATCCTGTTATTTAATAATTGTCTGTATTTTTACAAGGTGGTGAAAAAAAATCATAGGAGATGCATGCGTTTGCCTGAAATTCATGATGTTGCTATTGCTATCATCTGTTCAAGATTTACTTTTAAGTTGTTACTCAGCAAACAGTTCTAGGCAGTTTCCTGTGTTCATAAGCTTTAATAGGCACAGAAAGATTTTTAAAAGCATTGGGTTAAAAAAAAGGGGAGGGGAGGCAAAAAAAGGAAACTTAATGAAGGTATTTTTTTCTATTTACACAGGTACAGGGTTGTGGTATCCTATCCTCCTCAGAGCGAAGCAGAACTTGAACTTAAGGAAGGTGACATTGTTTTTGTACACAAAAAACGTGAGGATGGCTGGTTCAAAGGCACTCTGCAACGAAACGGAAAGACTGGCCTTTTTCCTGGCAGCTTTGTGGAGAACATTTGAGAAGATTCATTCCAAGAGCTTCAAATAATACTGTACTGTAAAATAGCACAAATATTTTGCCAGAAAAAGCACAGTCATGAAATATTTTCAAATGACTGTAATGTAAACAAAAAAATCTACATATTTTTACAGTGTCTATAGCACAATTACACCAGCAAACAAAGGAGATGAAGGCATCTGCTGGTTTTATCACTTTGAATTCTTAAGTGTGATGTGTGCCTTGTACTGTCTGATTTATTATATAGAGGAATTTTTCCCCCAAGTATGTTACATAAATGAGCAATTGTTTACAAGGCTGTAACTAATTTATTCTTGTTTTTTTTTAAACTTGAATTTTGTGTAATAGCTAAAATTCTTGTGACTATGATTTTAACAAATTATTAATTTATGAAAGAATAACAAAGGGGAAGCTGGATTCTCTCCTTATGAGCAAGCAATTATATCTGATAAAGAGCCTCCCATTTATCCTCTGGACATTTTTCCCCTGCTGTGTCTGACAGTGGAGTAAGTCTCTGTTGTATGAGTTAATGTTGAATGGTGGTGATGTGGCGTCAAATAGAATTTGCCAAATGGGGAAAAAAATGTGTATTTTCTTCTTCGGACAGAGAAAAAAAAAGTCTGTGGTGTTCTTGAGTCTAGTTTTACTTCTTCATAAATCACCCAAGTAGAGTAATGTTTCCAGGAGGCAAAGATGTATGTGAACAACTGAATAAAACCATCTCAAGGTTAGGATCATCTCAAGGTTAGGTAGGAAGAAATTTAGGAGTGTCAACAAGAAATTCCCTATACCTTCTGTTCGTGTAATAAGTTGGCTATTTGAACAAAGCTTAGCTTTGTATACTTGGCCAGTTTTTTGGGCATTTAGCGCTCAGGATCCAACAAAATTGGAAGGAATGTTAAAGCCCAACACTTAGAATGAATATAACTTGAAAACAACTGTTTGATAAGACTGAATATAAAAATAAAATTATAAGTTGTACTTAATGTCTAAAAATGCCTAAGACGTGTAATTTACTGTTTTCTTCTCAAACTGATCTGCATGGCCAAGAGATGTTTTAAAATGTCTGAGCAGTAGTGGTGGTAAGTGATGCACTTGTGTTAAAGTAAAAGGCTGTATGAAACACTGTGAAAACTTTACTAACTTCTTAACCATTGCTACTTTGGTATGTTCTGACTTTTTCTTTGTCCTGCATGTGTTACTCAATTCCTGCAGTAATGTAACTGTGCATGGTTGGCATTTTCCATTCCAGTTTCCTGTTGGTGGGTTATTTTGCTCTGAAAGTTTCCCAAAAGCCACTTGACCAAAACTAGTGAGCAACTCACCTTCAACCAGAGAAGGTGTCCAGTGTTTGAATAATTAATAAATTTTTTTAATGTCCTTGCAGCTGATGGATATAAAGAATGCAGCCTGCAAGAAATATGTTGTTAGTCTTTCAGGGTTTTGTTAGAGATTTGACACTGGTGAACACACACACTACTCAGCTGAACTTGGTATTTTATTTTATATTATTGTTTGATTACAGCAGTTCAATGGTGATTTTTTTGGTAAGACACTGAGCACCATCATCACCATTTAAATCCATTTAAATCTGATGTAATTTGGCTGTTAATCAGCACTTTACAAAGGGAAGCCAGTAAGGTGATTCAGTGTCACACAATACACAGAAACAGTGATGAAAAGGTACCCAGTGATATGTTAAATGCTTATAATTTTTTTGAAGTTATACATAGAAAAATATCAAATGTTAATGACAGAGTTTTTTTGCAATAGCAGGTAGTATCATAATGGTCTTAAAAAACAAGAAAAAATATATCTATAAATATATATAGTTGGACATGACAGCATTCCCAAATTAACCATCTCTCTTAAACACTGTATCATTCAGTTTTTGCATTTTTAAATATTTTAAATAGTTTACTTGAATATTCATGTAATATATAAAGGTTTTGTGAAATAAATTTTAGTTAGAAAGAAGCTGGTATCAGCTTTTGTCAGCATAAATTGGCACTACTGTGTCGTAATCTTATTTTGGAAAATTTAGTGCATTTTATATTAAAGACTACTAAAGGTTAATTTTTTTCTATCTCTACTCTCCATATTGTAAACTAAGTGACTAAAGTACCTCTATTAATAAAATTTCATGATGTAAAGTCAGTTAAAAACCAGATGTTAATCCAATAGTTCTGTTAGATGGAATACATTTTTAATTGATTTTTTTAACATTGAGTAAATGTTTGTAAAAAGGGCTTATTACATAGCAGTGCAACAATGACAAAAATGCAGTTTATCATGCCTTTTTTTGTGATCTTTTGAGGGTTATTTTTTGGTTTTGGCTTGGGATTAATTCAGTGTAGAAACAAACAAACCCTGTGCATTTGCTTTGTGTAATTCCATAAAAATTTTTTGTAAGGTATTTTATATCTATGTTTGAAGTCCAGTGAATGTTAAGTGTTTGATTTACTATGTTAAACTTCCAATCCTAATAAATATTTTCTTAGCAAACAGCTACAGCAAATAGTGTATGTGAACATTAAACATAAATTACTTGTAAAGAATTTGACAATAAAATTACTAGAACTTAATTTCCGAATTCCTAGGAGGGTATTTCTGCTCGTAGAGAAAAAGTCTTCAGATTCCATAATGTAAAAAGCTTGGAATGATGAATCTAATACAAAAAATTGTAGAGAGAACTGAGGACCTGGCTGATCTTTTCCCAACTCCTTATTTCAGCGAGTAACTTCAGAAGAGGTAGGTAATTCCATCTCAGTCTGTCCATGATGGAACTACAGTCTCATCAACAGTGTATGAGGTGCACAATAGTTATAAACTGCTTTCCCTAGAGGATGAGGTGTCTGGTGGAATGGACCTGAGACATGTTTGCCTGAAAAGGTTTTTTTGTGCATGGCAGTTGGGCAGCAGCTGACTAATGAGGAGACCTTCCTTGATTTGCATGTGGTTACATGTCTACTATATATATGTGGCTGCTGGGCAAATGGTGGAAAATTAATCCTAAAAGTGTTTGCAAAAATGTTTGAGACTTGGTAAATGTTGCAGCTACTGTGATAACCTCAGTTTTAGTCAACTAACAAGCAGAACCTAAATTGTGCTAGCAGTGAATGACATGGCATTGAGTGCTCTCTGAAAGAAGGAGCATCTCCTCCAACCTTCCATAATTTAGGGGAATGAGGGGAGGGGCAAGGCAACACAATTTGTAGAAATGCAGAATGGAGAATTTAGAAAAGCAATTTTTTTTTTTTTCCCAGAATTGTGGTCGGACATCAGTGCATGCATAGGAGAAAAGTACACACAAACATCGTGGCTGTGTAGCAGATGTAAGGCTATTTCTTTGGGTTGTGTTTTTTGTTTGTTTGTTTATTGTAATTATTGAGTAATTCTAACATGTGTTTAACATTTGGCTTGCCAAAAGTACATGAAATCCTGTTCACCCTCACTTCATTACGTCTGCCTTATAGCAGTAGTGAAAATTATGATAGTTTTGCATAGGCTTAAAAATACGGCTTCTGAGCATTCTGGTTTTTTTCAGAGGGCTTTCAAAATATTATAACTGGCTTGTTCTTTCCAGTAGCTTTAAGCAAATGGTTTAAAAGTGTACATTGACCTTAATGAAACACAAGAATCCATTTGTCTAGTTAAAAAGATTTGTGTCTGGCATTATTAAAACTCCTGCAGTGTACTCTTTCATATATGTGCACAGCTGTGATGCCACTAGTTTCTGTAGGATATGCCAATATTCTTTGGATTCCTACCATGCTTCTGCAATATGTGTACTTCTCAAATCATGCTCAGGTGCTTGTTCCCTGCATTTGGTTAATAATGGTAATTCTTAAGCAGATTTGAAGTTTGACTTGAACAAAACCAGTGTCATAAATCTTTTGAGTAACAACAACAACAATACTAATAATACTTCTTTTTTAGTGGCATACTTGCAATATTTGTATATAGGAACAGAAGATCTGGGGATAATGACAATGAACGATGAGATCGTAGACATTAGATCTGGGGAAAAATGGGAAAGAGAAAAGGACTTGGAAGACCTGTATATGGGAGCTGAATCTTAACTAACTTATTAGTGATCTTACCTTAGTTGGTAGAGTCAAGCTCTCAGAAAGGACCTAAGAGGAGCTGGGATGTCTAAGGCTGAAGATGCAGCCCTCAGTCTTTACCCAGTCTCTTAAGCTTGTGTTTGTTTAGTGTTTTTGTGTCTAGAACCACTGCTGTTTTCCTGTCAAATCATTTGAAATCCAAAACTAAGCATCTGTATTTCTGAATTTAGTTGCAGGTTTGCATTAATAAGCAGGGCTAGTGTTCACTTTCTTCATATTTTATGCAGTAATGCTAACATTAGAGGACTGAATCTCTTGGGAAATGCACACCAAGATGCATTACATTCTTCTTCCACAGTGTCATCCCAAATAGTTCTTACTTTCTGAAAGGCAAACTTGTGGACAACCTTGAGGTAAGCACCTGCTCTTGAAAACTTGAGGTGTCACCTTTTTGAGACTGTTTCTTCCTTTGCCAACTGACAATTCCTGTGCTTCTGAGGTATGTGATGTAAAACTTGCTTTCAAAAGTAGAAACTGACTGGTTTTTGTGAGTTTGAAGATATATTGTGGTGGATTAGATCTGCCTCCAAATATGATCATCAGCATCTAAAACCTTCTAGGAGAAGTCTCCTTGAGCGTGACTTCTGTGAGCAAGAGACTTAGCTGATCCATTTTACAGCTGAAGAGCACTTTGCTCAGAATCACTCCGGTACAAGTAACAAAACAAAATGAATTTGCTATACCGAATCTGCAATGTGAAAAAGCCATTCAAAATGTTACATAATGAGCATTTCATGTATGCCTATCAAATGAGAATGGTTACACTTTACATAATATCAGCAGATCTCAGAAAATATTATTTATCCCTTCTATTATACTCTTTTCTATCAGCTGTATTATTTTTGCTAAAAAAGTGGCAAAATCAGTTCTTAACTGCTCTACTGTTCCTGCTCAGTGGAGTAAAGACAATTTGGACACAGTGACATTAGCCCCAGATTTCAATTACTCAAAGTTTTAACAAGCTTGTAAAAATTCCCCTTAGCACAGTAAATGAATAGCACTTGGCTGCACTGTGCTGCCAACTCTAGTGCCCACATGATTCAGGTTACATGGCCCAGAGGCCTTCTGATGTTTGCATCTGTAGTCATTCAGATCAAAACCAATTCACAGGGTGTCTAAATACTAGCTACATTCTCATTTCAGAGTGGTGAGAACAGCCTGTACAGGAGTGTAGAGAGTGGAAATTTGGCTGGCACGTCAAGACAAAATACACTTCAATTACAAAGGCAGAAAGAAAAATGTCAGGATTTTAAAATATCTGTGCAGGTGTTTTCTTGTCTCTGCTACCTTAGATAGAACCCCATTTCACAAAGCAAATGGGCTTTAATTCCCATCTCCCCCATTCCCCCATCCCCCCCTTCCCAGAAAGGAAAGCAATATAAGCCCTTAGAAATATACAGATTCTTTGGCATTAGAACACATGATTGGATTCTCAATTACTCCAAATCAGTGCTACTTCATTGATTTCATTAAACTTTGCTGGCATACACTGAATATGCCCCCTACTGTTAAACAGTGAAGGAAAATATCTGACCTAAAGGAATGAATATGTTTGAAAGAAACTGAGCTGGATTATTTTCATACTTGGCAAATACAGGAAAATTTGGGCTGTGTTATGCTTCTCTAAAAAAATGTTTGCCCCACTGGTACAGCTGAGGCATCACATCAAAGATGATGCTGTTTAGCAGCACTGTAAAGCATAGAAGACTTGCTCACTTTTCAAGCAAACCTATAAATTTCCACATCCACAATTGCATAGTAGGCTTTGGTCTGCTAACAGCTGCTAGTCCCAAAAATCTTTTGTGGTTAGTTGCTGCTGTATTTTCTCATGGAGTATCTGTGAATGCTTGGGAGAGAAGATGAGTCAGCAGCAGAATAACTTTAAAGCGGTCATCGACTTTGTTCTCCACAACAAGGGACGTGCCCTAGGTCAAATTTCTTATTTCAGCTGGTTGAACTTCTGAATAATCTGAAGAATGCTAGCTCTAAAAAGTTTACAGTTCAAAGAATTTTTCTCTGCTCCTCTGGTACGCAGTCTTAGTGTGTCTTTTGAATACACACAGATGAGGGAAATCTCCTTATATTCTTGCTCCTTATCAAAGCTTTACTGTATGCCACTATCCAACTTCTAAGTTTATAGTATACAAGTAACTATTTGCTCCTGCAGTCACTGAAATTCTTTGCATTCAATAATTTTAAATCTGTGATACACAATATAGCTTTTTTACAAGGATAAGGTTGAATAGGTTTTTTTTTTTTTAAATAAAGTAATACCAGGCTTTGTAAAGATCAACATTTTTATGAAAGATAACACACACAAGGAGATAAACATTGTAAAAGTTTAAAAATTGGGTACTCATCCTGCGTAGGCATTCAGTATTCTTAATTACTTGCACCAAATGTGTGTTTCTTAATACTGAATGGGTTATTTCTGCCTCAGACTGTTATAATTCTCAGAAAGCTGGAGAGTTGCTGTTGAGAATATCTCCAGTAAATAGGAAAAAGACAAGCAAGAATGAGATGGCCTTTGAATTCTGTCCGAAGAACCAGAGATTGGTTCAAGACCAAATTTTAAGTGGTCCAGTTGTACAAACCACTGCTGTTTGGAGGTCTGCCATAGCTGCTCTCAAGAAAATGGCAGACAGTATTTCTCATTTGTGCTTTATCTTACCTAGAATGCTCCTTGTTAAGGAAATCCACATTAACCTGGTGTCAAATGCAGATAAAATATGGCCATAATGGCAAAAGACAATAGTGCTCTTGTAATCTGGTTTCTCTGATTCAACAGTTAGTGAACACTTAGATGATCCAAGAAAAATTAACTACTAAAATATAAAAATTTTTAGGTGATGTTTCTCAACACCATGTGCTGTTCTCTACAGCACAGGATCAGCAGGCTTGAGCATCAGTTTCTGAGTCTGGGAAAGTTACACAGTTCTCTTTGTAAAGACTCACATGTCAGCAGTGAATGTGCCAGTGGGGAAGGGGTGGGAGGAGAAACAGCCCTGTAATTACAGAGATCAGTGAAACATTGTCTGGTCTAACCACAGCTATTTCGGGGTTTTTATTTTACAATATGCCATCCCTCAGTAAATGATGCTAACGCTCCTCTCCCACGGAAGGTCAGGGAGGTTTGACCAAGTGTTTGGATGTTGGGAGATGAGGACCACAACAGAACTTAGCTGCTTACATGTCTGGGGGGGCTCTGATGACAGCTGTGTTCCCAGAGCCCCCAAGTGCAGGCGCAATCATGGCTGACGGCACGAACTGCTGTCAGAGCTGCGTGACAGCTCAGACGGCAAAGCCAGGCTGTGAGAGCTGTCACGTCTCTTCAGAGGTCATGCTGATGGGAAGTGGTCAGTCGGGAGGATGAGTCTCTGTGCTGTGCTGTGTTTATGTTGGCAAACCTTTGTTGTGTTAAGTGTGTTACTGATGAATGAGATGATGTGGGAATTGTTCCATCTGCTCTTTTCGTACTTTTGCCAATCAGCGTAACAGGTTTGGTTTTGACTATGAAGTATCACACTCTCAGAGCTGACAGTAATAGAGTGTACTTGCGCAGCTAGGATTTAATTAGCCCACAGCCCTGTTTCTACGGAGTAATGGCTAAATCCACCAGTACAAGAAGTATCTTCTGTCAAGTGCAGGAGCTAGTTTGGAGAAAAATTAACAAACCTGTACTTCCGAGCTTCTTGGACTTTATCACCAGATACTGCCCTCTGAGGCTGGAACTCCTGGTTGTTTGTGTGTGTCTGAAGATCTGTCATGGATCTGTCTGCATGTTTTCTCTATTGCAATCCTGTCAAAAGCAACATTTTTAAGGAAATAGGTTTTTTTTTCAAAACAAAAAATGTAATAGATTTTGGTCAACATCTGGTTAATGTTTGTTATTAAAAGCTTATTTGTGTCTGGCATTACAAAAGACACAAATAGAAAGCCCTTGTTTTTGTAACTAAAAGCACTATGGACAACTTTACAAAAGCTTATATAGCTGGCTTATGTTGTGTTTCAGCTATATTTGGTAACACAGAATGCTTTTGGAAGAGATATTAGATGCTGAAATAGTGATTCCAAATATAAACGTGGTCCCTAAGGCACAAATGTAATGTCTTGCTTATAAGTTTAAATTACATTTTTATAGCTGAAACTAGCATATCTAGTGGCTAATTATAATGCAGCCTGATGTTATGCCCAGCCACCTCCTTTTCTGTCTTTTCCACATGCATCACTTAACCTCCTAGGCCTTCATTTCATAAAGGATTGAGTGCATTGGAATGTTACTAAACAAAAAACCCCCAAAACAAACAAAACAAAAAGAACAAAAGCTTTGCATAACAGGAGTGGATTTAAACATGATTTTAAATGTATGATGAGGCATTTTGCTGAATCCTAGCGGTTTTTTCTCTCTGGACCATCCTGGAAATAAAATTGCATGGTTCTAAGAAAAGAAAAAAACAATGCTACTTACAAAGAGAAGTTATTTACGCTTTTTCTAATTCTGAAAAAAAAAAAAGACATTTCAAGTCTGAAATTGATTTCTTGGATATGGTAACACAGAGGAGGGAAAAGTACAGCACTTTGGAGAGCTTGGGGGTGTTTTCTATATTCTAATTTGAGATACTGTTTCTTCAATTAAAAAATAAAAAAAAAATTAAACACCCAAACAAAAAACAGCCAGAAGCAACTTTTACCTGATCAAATTAAATGGGAATAGCAGTACTTACCTTTTTAATCTTGTCTGGCTTTGTGAAGAATAGTATTTAGCAAGTGTTGGAGTGTCACTGAGATGGCCAGGCAGAAAATGTCAATAACTGGCTGGTTCTTGAGGCAGGCCAGGGGTGCTATCTGCACTTTGGTGGAGGACAGATTGCCATCCAGTGAGTGTAAAAGGTGGGGACATAAAAAATCTTGGAATGAGATTCAGGATTATTCTATGTTCACAAACCTGTGGGTGGGGGGAATAGGAAGGGCTCATTTGTTTCTTGGAAAAAAGTAGGGATCTGGAAACTTCCATAAGAGAGCTTTCTTTTATATTTGGAATAAAAACATGCAGTTTCATGCAGAATATGGAAAGAGCATCAATTAGTTTGGCAAAAATTCTGCAAACATTTTGGAGGCAAGGCTGGGATAGGATGGTTTGGCTTTTTTTTTGCTGGCTTTCCTACCTGTTATGATGGGAGCTATGAAAACTGCTGATGGTAAAGGAGTCTGTTATTCTCAGAGGTTTTAAAGAAAACTGAGCTAAAAACATTAAGATTTTCAGCTTAATGAATGAGCATCTTTTGTCCTTGTTTAGAAGTCTTCTCAACCAGCACTGTTCATGCAGGCACTCTGCTGATGTGCAGATTAGCTGTAGAATGTCTTGCTCCGATTTCAGGGGACTTTATTTGCATAACAGGAGAACATATGAGTGGACATTTGTAATCTACCTGGCAGCGCAAACTGAGTGAATTAATCAATTATTGTGACAAATGGTCTTGTTATTTTGAACAATGAGAAAGAACATCTTCAGCTTGGTAGGTTTGTGAGTCACAGAATCATAGAATAGTTTGGTTTGGAAGGGACCTTAAAGATCTAGTTCCAACCTCCTGCCACAGGCATGAATGCCTTCTACTAGACCAGGTTGCTCAAAGCCCCATCCAATCAGGCCTGAATCTCTAAAATTACTTTGGTTATATCTCAGAACAGTACAAAAAAGAAAACAAGACTCTAATTTCCTCACATTTTCACAGAATGTGTGCCCATAGGGTGCAAATGAAAAATATCCTGAAAATATTAGCTTTTATTGCTTTAAAAACTTGATCCCTCTCTGGGCCTCATTCATTGGGCTCTATCTCTTCCTTCTTGGTTGCCTCCATCAGAAACTTAGCCAATTCCCCTAATTCAGGAATCCATGGCTGACAGAATCCCACAGCTCCAAGATTAGTTCTGTGAATTCAAGAAAATAGTTAAATCTATGAAGGATGGTGGAAGGGGATCCAGCTTTACAGCCAAAATGAGTTATAAAACATTTTGCAGAGTACTGCTGCTAAAAATAGCTCTGCATTGAATTGAGAAAATGCAGAGGCTGGATAAGGTCAGAAAGCACAACATTTCCCAGTTCTTACAATGGAAGAAATTTACCTACCATTAGTCCACGTCATTCAGTAGATGGTGCCCTGCTCTCTTCTGAATGAGGCCTTACTTGTTTTTTTCCTTCCCATCCCATTTATTTATCTGTTGTGCTCCTTCCCTTTACTCTCTGGGCTATTTTCTGCAGGAATGCAGCCTGTTCTTTTCTCTTGCCTCATTGTCATCAGGCAATGGACTGATGTGTCATAAGTAAAATTGCTTAACATGTATTTATCAGATTGTTTATTTACATATATTTAACAGTTTTTGAACGTAAATGTGCAGTGTCACAAAAAACCCTCTGTTTTTGCAAAGCAATTGCACATTCCAGCAAATGACAGCCTAGCTGTTTTTAGTACATTTCAGTTAATTTATTTGAAAAATTACACAAAATACAGAGCTAATGTCAAACCTGGATTGTTTTGGGATTTTTAAAAATTAAACACTTGGATCTTTTTGGAAACTCCCCCAACCCTCCCTAATCTATGTCCTTTTAAGTTTCTCATGAACAAAATTATTCAGCAACTCCCCTAATAAAAAAGAATGCCTTTCTAAATGGGATTTAAATTCTGTATCTATCAAGCAATTCACTTTTTGCAAGTGCAGTCCTCTTTCTACATTAGGGCCTAAAAGTACTTCCACAGAGGATGACAGTAACTATGTAGTAGGAGATGGTTCCCTAGGGCTGTGCCAATATGGGAAGCTGACAGTCATTAGCCTCAATTAAAGATGGGAGACCTGACATTTGGAGGGGAAAAACTAAGTGATTTGGCAAGTCTTAAAAGAAATTTGGAGCATGCCCTCTGAATCTCAGTTCATAGGGGCACCCTTCCCCTGAGGAAGCTAAATATTCTATGGCTTTAGCATTCCATTCCCCTGCTAGATCTTTTCTCCTTCATTACACTTGGAAAATAATCTTGGACCAAAAACTCCTGGGAATAGAAGCTGTCATCTCTCTTTATTCACTGAAATGGCTGGCATGCTCTTAAGTGTAGGAAATTAAGTTATAAACACTTCCTTTTTTTCTTGTTTGTATCATCTCTATATATTCTCTTTCTTTCTTTCCTTCTTTCTTTCTGGTGGGCATCATGTGATGTTAGCTTCCTTAAACACTCATATTCCAATGGGTTTAATGAGTGCTTGGGAGCCAGACGCATGCCATATTTTTTTCAAAACATTTTAAAGCACATGACAGACAATTCATGTTGACAGGAGTGCTTCACTGAGGTGTCTGTAAAGCAAATGTGTTACTTGTTACTATTAGAGCAGAATAATTGTTTATGAAACGCATCCTCAAATTCAACAGTGATTCAATGAAGTAAACAGAAATAAATTGTGCCGTGTAAACAGTGTGCACTCTGCAGTGATGTTACCCAGTTGTATAAAATAATTAGCATCCGAGTGATGCTGTGAGGTATTATGCAATAATAGACATTGGAGTCCAAATTCAGGAAATTTGGTACAAAAATCTCCAGTCTCTGGGCAGTATTGTGGAAAAGGCTATGGCTGAAGACAATAAAGATTACTCTTTTTCATGTTAGATGGAAAGAGAGAAGCATTCTTCCTTCTTTTGTCTCCTAAGAAGGGAGAAATCTGTAAAAGCATTCTCCATGTAGAAGGAAAAGATATAAAAGTAAATCTTCTATTCTAGTTAAGACTGGTTGAAGTTGTAGGTTCAGCTTCAAAAATCATGGCTAATGATCCTTGTGCTGCAGAAAGCCAGCCTGGAGTAGAAGCCAGATACCTGGTTTCGGCAAAATAGCAGGATCGACGATGAATGCATGGTCTGTGTGTATCCATCTTCTCTGGTTTAGCAGCTACACTGTGAAAATTAGGAGGAAAATACTAGCTTGAATCTTGTCAGAATATTCAATGTCAAATAACTCTCTGAACCTCTAGTTTTTTCTTTTAAAAAAATGTCAAACATGGACAAATGTACTTAATTCCTGAATTTTATTCCCTTTTTTTTTTTAAGTGCCCTTCACAGCTGGCATTTNATTTAAAATATATATCTAAGAATTTTATATATAAAATATCTAAGAATTTTATATATATATCTATATGAATTTTTACTGTTCTGGAAAAAAGAAATCAAACCAGGCTGCTGTACCACCCCATACAGCTGTAGGAGCCTGTATTGTGTAGCTTTGAATCAGAATTGTTGTTTACCACTTTTGAATTTTCATAGCGATATAGTCATTGCATGGTAAAATACACACCTTCTAGACTGATTTGAATTGCTCTTTCCCCCCCACTTTGCAGTAAATATTCAATTGTATTTCTATAAAGTTAATATATAGGATTAATAACAAAATTCTCTTCCGGAGTTTAAAGATGGTAACTTGTACGATCCTGGGTTTCTGGAAGCCACACTATTAACTGTGTGTGTCATCGGGCAGGAGAGGGTACCAGACCTCTTATGGGGAGCTCAAAATATGTTTGCTTTCTAGTAGAATCTCATCATAAACTGTGCTCTTACAAATCAAAACCTATATGAGGGATGATTAAAAAACCCCAGATGTATGTATTTTATATAATCAAACATTACTTTTATGACAGTCTGGTATGAACAATAGTTAATTTTTTCAAAGGATGCTAATCTCTCCTAATAATTAGTGAAATAAATTATTCACTGTGATAGATAAATTAAAAACTGGTGTAAGCAATCATCTGAAAATACTTCCTTTCATCTTTAATAACCTAATTCTTACCTCATTAAGCCAGCTGATTGGGTATTATTATGATTGACTACTTTATTAGGACATACAACAGTAAGGGCTGTCACAAGAAGATGAAATCTTCAGCTGCTCAGTTAAGTACATGAGTGAGATGAGATGACAGCGAAGTATTTCCGCAAGGAGATGTGATATGAAACTAGATTTATTTAGGATGATCTGATAGAGAAAATTGAATGTTGGGAGTTCCTTGAAAACTCTCTAAGCATTACTTTATGTGATTCAGGCTGAAAAATGGTAACAGCTGTAAAGAATATTGGTTTTGACATTTCCTATAATACTGGTGAAGATTAAGGAGGTGAGCAGTCCATGAGATCTGAGTGATTGTCACCAGCACTATCACAGTTGCCATTTATTCTGGAGTGTGTTCAACACTCACTGCTGGCAAATTATCAGCTGAAATTTTGCCAGTGTAAGTCCTTATGTTTAGGATCACAGCTATTTGCAATTATGGAGGGATGACTACACGGTCCTTGACTTACTGCTTTCTGTCAGTAAGTGGATGTGCTACATTAATTTGGTATTCCTGTACTCAGTAGATTCGTGCCTCATTAGGGCTACCCTTGAAAACATATTCATGGTCACAGAACGAATGTATGCCAAAATAGGTGAGGCTATAAAAACAGTTAGTGCTTGTGCATGTGCCTTCAGTTTCCTGCTTGAGCAGCTTTTAGATTCTTCATAAATGTTATGAAAGTCAAGGTCGGTTTTTGGGGTAATCACTGAAGTCTTTCACTTCCATGTATTTCAGATCTGCTATTTCCTGGGGGATAATTAATGTGTTTTTGAAACAAAGATTTTGTTTGTGTAAGTCCTTAGAATTTATCAGGAGAAGGGAGGTGAAGGATCAACCCTTGTTACTTATTCACTGTGTTTTTCTATTCCTGCAGTATTGGCTTTTAGCTGAATTTTCTTACCCTAATGAGGTCAGTCCAAACCACTCTGTCAAATCTTTTTAATCTTTATTCACCGACTTCCTTATGACTTTGCCCCTTCTCCTTCTCATCTTCTCCCAACATCCTGCCTCCTTCGTCCTCCTCAACAAAGCAAATAGCATACTGGCTGCAAATATGAATAGATGCAGTAAATTTTCAGGAGACTGCATCACAGGACCAAAGTGGGATACAATTTGGATTTGCCCATACCATTTGTGGCGATTCAAAACCTGAGAGTATGATAAGTGATGTATTGGGGCAGGAAAACCTTGAAACCTGCTCCATCATAACAGGAAGAAAATTTTGTCTGGTTAGACAAAACTTTTTTCTGTTAGTCCTAATGTTGAGAGCGGTTTTTATATGTTTTGGAGCTAAAACCTTTGCTGATGAACACTTCTCAAAAATNTGGTGGGCATCATGTGATGTTAGCTTCCTTAAACACTCATATTCCAATGGGTTTAATGAGTGCTTGGGAGCCAGATGGCATGCCATATTTTTTTCAAAACATTTTAAAGCACATGACAGACAATTCATGTTGACAGGAGTGCTTCACTGAGGTGTCTGTAAAGCAAATGTGTTACTTGTTACTATTAGAGCAGAATAATTGTTTATGAAACGCATCCTCAAATTCAACAGTGATTCAATGAAGTAAACAGAAATAAATTGTGCCGTGTAAACACTGTGCACTCTGCAGTGATGTTACCCAGTTGTATAAAATAATTAGCATCCGAGTGATGCTGTGAGGTATTATGCAATAATAGACATTGGAGTCCAAATTCAGGAAATTTGGTACAAAAATCTCCAGTCTCTGGGCAGTATTGTGGAAAAGGCTATGGCTGAAGACAATAGAGATTACTCTTTTTCATGTTAGATGGAAAGAGAGAAGCATTCTTCCTTCTTTTGTCTCCTAAGAAGGGAGAAATCTGTAAAAGCATTCTCCATGTAGAAGGAAAAGATATAAAAGTAAATCTTCTATTCTAGTTAAGACTGGTTGAAGTTGTAGGTTCAGCTTCAAAAATCATGGCTAATGATCCTTGTGCTGCAGAAAGCCAGCCTGGAGTAGAAGCCAGATACCTGGTTTCGGCAAAATAGCAGGATCGACGATGAATGCATGGTCTGTGTGTATCCATCTTCTCTGGTTTAGCAGCTACACTGTGAAAATTAGGAGGAAAATACTAGCTTGAATCTTGTCAGAATATTCAATGTCAAATAACTCTCTGAACCTCTAGATTTTTCTTTTAAAAAAATGTCAAACATGGACAAATGTACTTAATTCCTGAATTTTATTCCCTTTTTTTTTTTAAGTGCCCTTCACAGCTGGCATTTCTAGCAAGTTTAGAATTCCCTAACAAAACAAACAAACAAACAAAAAACAAACAAAAACCACCAAATGCAAAAAAACCCCAAAACAAAACAAAACCCAAAACCAACAAAACAAACAATCAAGCAATGGTATATGAATTTTACATCCATTGAAAAAGATTGTATGGGGAGTGTTTCTTTGTCAAAAAAAAATAACATGAGGTGTAGAAGCTGGATAAAATGAGGTTGAACTGTGACTGAACGGAGAGCTTGTCTGTAGCAGTCTGGGGATAAACCACCCCTATGATGTGGAGAAGACAGTATATTCTCTATGTTCAGGATAGAAAAGGTACAGAAGGTTTAGGCAAATGAGGATAAAACCATAGNGCAATGGTATATGAATTTTACATCCATTGAAAAAGATTGTATGGGGAGTGTTTCTTTGTCAAAAAAAAATAACATGATGTGTAGAAGCTGGATAAAGAGAGGTTGAACTGTGACTGAAAGGAGAGCTTGTCTGTAGCAGGCTGGGGATAAGCCACCCCTATGATGTGGAGAAGACAGTATATTCTCTATGTTCAGGATAGAAAAGGTACAGAAGGTTTAGGCAAATGAGGATAAAA
>VZRM01007375.1:117239-348303 GCA_013397955.1 Grantiella picta
TCCCGCTCCCGCCGGGCCCCCCGGCCCGGTTCCTTCTCCCGCCGGAGCCGCGGCCCATGGCCCTGCGGTGACGTCAGGCCGCGCCCCGGGACGCCTGCGCTGAGCGCGAGCGGAACCGGCCCGGCCGGAGAGGGAAAGGCGCTCCGTGAGGGAAGCGAGCCCGCGGCCGGGAGGTACCGCAGTGCCCGCGGAACGCGTTCTCCCGGCCTCCTCCTGCGCTCTGGCTGGGGGCGGGGGGTGGACACGGAGGGACGCGGAGGGCAGCGCTGCCACCGTGGCACCGGCGGCTCGTCCCGGCGTCCCCCGCGGGTCCGGCCGGCGCCGCTTCCCGCTGCCGTGCCGAGGGCTCCACCTGCAGCCGGGCCGCGGGCGGGAGCCCAGCTCGGCCCGCTGCCGGCAAAGCACGGAGCAGGGAGGGAGGGAGGCGCCGGGCTGGGCTGGGCACGGCCGCGGGAACACCGCTCGCCCTTGCTGGAAGGTGCCCGCCGTGGGGTGGTGCTGCTGGAGCCCCGCGGTGACGCGTTTAGTAGTTGATTCTGACAGAAGGGCAAAGGTGCTTCAGGCGCCTGCGTGTGCCTGTTGCTCCGAAGATACCTGGTTTTCCCTCCCGTTTTCTGTCTAGGGATCAGCGGGTCATTACTCTTGCTGCAGCTTTTGTCTCGCAGGTCGGCTCCAAGAGCCTGTATGGCCTTTCTGTGTTGAGGCACAAAGTGTAGATTAGTGCGGTGCAGGTAGGCCCTGTGCCCCACCGGCGAATGCCTGGGTAATGCACAAGGCGCTTGCCCTGTGCCCAGAACTTGCCAGGGAAAGCAGGCGTGTGGGTTGCTTTCAGGCACTTGTGAATAAATACTTCGTTAGGGAAAAGGACAGACTCTCTGCTTGTTCAGACCCTGTCACAGACGACCAGAATTACCGTGCCATTGTATGAGTTGATGGTGGCCTGCTATGCTTGGTGCCATATGCTGTTCTGGTTACCACGCGTCCAGAAGGGTTTAATAGACCTCAGTGAGGCCAAGGGTGAGGTCTAAGGACTCAGACACTCTTTAGTGAGGTACTGAATAGCTTCCATCTGTATAGGAATAACTAAATAGACCTGAAAGACGATACAGGTGGAGGGTGAAACAGTACGGGGAAGGTATGAGAAATGCATAGAAGTATCTAATCAGAAAGCAAATTAAGAACAAAAGGAAGTACTTTCCCACAAATAATGAAACTTGTTGCCTCAGGATGTTATGAAGACAAAGTATAATTGGGTTCAAAGAGGATTTATTCAAATGTATGGAAAAAAGATTCATTACTATTGCTTGGATTCTGCCTCTGTCTCCTCAGGAAATCCCAAAACAGCTGACTGGGTTCTAGAGCCTACAGAATAAAAGCTCATTCTACAAAAGTACTTTCTCTGTGTACTCCATTCTAAACATCAAAGCTGCCTACTTCAGAATGATTTTGTATTTCAAAAAGCTTTTTTTCTTCCTTCAAAAGCAGAAACAAAAAACCCGAGGCTAGTGGTAAAACATGGTCTGACAGTATTAAACTAGTGTAAATACAATAGTTTCAAATTGTGCTCGGTAACATTTGCCATGGTGATGTCCAACACACGTACTTTGGATGGAGTCAGACCTTGAAGCTAAATGACTTCAGCACAAGAATAGTGATTGCAAGAGCAGTGTAATTAGAACCAGTACATCGGCTTTGAATAAGCAGCTGAAGGATACATTATGGCCTTTAGGTACATAAATCACATAATTCATCAATTGAATAGAAGTTACCATAACTCTAGTAGTGGAGTGCTAGATTACATGCATGATTTTTTAATTAGTTCAGAAATATTTAGGAATTAACTTTCATTTGTATAAGTGGTGTCCAATTTAGTTCAACTGTTTATTTTTTTTTGACGAATAAACAAGAATAACTGATCACTAATTCTATAACCCACTATTACAAACTGCTGCAAAGGGGTGAAGGCTGGGATGTTGACAAGAACAGCAGTTATTGTCTTGCTATACTGGACGTGAAGTTCATGTTTTACTTGCAATTTGTGAATTATATTGAAGATGGGCAAGGTCTGCGCCATTTTTGGAGGATCCCGTGGAATAGGCAAAGCTGTGGCAGAACTCCTGGCACAGAAGGGCTGTCGCCTGGCCATCATTGCTAGGAATCTGGACGTGGCCCAGACCACTGCACGTAATCTTGGTGGTAGGTATGCTGCTGTGCACTTATCTCCTCGCTGTGCCAAGCTTAGGTGACTTGCAAAAATAGCAAGTCATTAAAGAAGACTCGTTGTTTAATTAGATGGAAGTGAAAATAAAGGCTGAGAAATGTAAAAGAAAAGCTATATTGGTACCATTTTGTTTTCACGGTAGTCGTTGAGAAAGTAGGTTACCTATTTTATCTGCAACATAAGAATTTTAGGATGAATGGAATTGTTTCAGGTCACAACAGGGAGGTAGTGTGAATTGAATCATCCTCAGCTCCTGAAGAAGCCAGGATTGAGCCACTCTGCTCACACTGAACTTCTGATTTCAAAAGGCAAAAAATAGAAAGCAAGGAATTGTCACATAACTAATGAATGCAGTGCTTGAAAATTTACTTTATTTAATTCTCTGGAGATTAAAAGGGTTCCTTAAATTAGAACTAGTTCAACATCTGTTTTGCAACTGAGTCAATAAATTTTGAGGAAGGTTTATGAATGATACACAGCTTTTACTGTTTATTATGACATTATATATATTTCAATACAGCAGGACATCTGGCACTTAGCTGTGATGTATCCAGTGAACAAGAAGTCCAAAAGACTTTTGAGGAGATGCAGAGGAATTTAGGTCCGATTAACTACTTGGTCAATGCAGCTGGGATCAACAGGTTGGTTACTCCTTACACAAGACTGTAGGTGATTCTAGATGAAGGCAGCTCACTCTAAGGTGCTCTGGGCCTTTGCATTTACTAAGTGCTGTTAATGAGCACATCTGAAAACCATATTGAAGTGCTTGCCAATATTTTGTTCCTGATGGCAGTAAAATGCTTACAGATGATACAGCTTTCACTGCAGTTTCTACATTCTGAGTTTGAGTTCTGCCTTTACTCTTTCTTCCACTTTTTCCCCTAAAATGGTCCAAAGCAATGCTTGACACCTCTCTGCTAAAGAGGCTTTGTAGCCAAAAGCTTGGGTTACTTGTTCCTTGCTATGTGTAGTTCTTGCAATGTTGTCATTTTGAATGCTCGAATATACAGAACCACATATACTCCCATTAATATTCTATCCAACAGTCTTTTTTTTATGAGTAAACATGGTCACTGGGGTTTTTCAGTGAGTTCTTTTGGGTTTTTTGGTTTGTTTGTCAGGGATGGTTTGTTACTGAGAACCAAGACTGAAGATATGATAGCCCAGATTCACACTAACCTTTTGGGAACAATGTTGACATGCAAAGCTGCTGTAAAAGTCATGATTCAACAACAGGGAGGTGCTATTGTTAATATAGGTAAGTTGCTTGTGTAAGCCTGTGGAATTCTAGAAATGTTTATCCTGTGTAACACATTACTTGTTGCAACTGACTTATTTTCCTATTCCTTGTATTTAGACAAGAAAAAGGAAAATGAATATATAAAAATATATTCTATATTTAGCATTTCTTTATGAATGCTTATTCTTTTGTGTAATTTCAGCAACTTTTAACTAGAAAACCAGCTTGTTTCAGTTGTCAACACCTCAGAGGTTATATTTTATTGAAAAAAGAATTTTGCTATTCTTAACCAGTTCTTTCAGTATCTGGATCTACCAGCTGCTGGCTATCAACTAAGAATTGATATGTACAGTCAGTTTCTTTCTTTTTTTATTTAATGTGCGGAAGGATACTTTTTTTTAAGAAAAGTCTTCATTTTACTCTCCTGGTGCATGTTTGGTCAAGATAGATACATGAATTGCACAAAAATCACAGATAATTGGGGGATTTGCTTATCCCAGCAGGGGGCTGTAAAGTGCATAAAGTAATACATATTGATTCCTTTTCTTGTGATCTCATTTTTCATTCCAAGTTTAAAATTATAAAGCTAGTACAAGGTTTCAAGTTACCCATTTAATCTTCTCTTTGATGTTTCTTTATTTTAGGGAGTATTGTAGGACTTAAAGGCAACTCTGGTCAAAGTGTATATAGTGCTACCAAAGCAGGATTAGTTGGATTTTCACGCTCTCTTGCTAAAGAAGTAGCAAGAAAGCAAATTCGAGTCAACGTTGTTGCTCCAGGTTAGTTTTTGAGGAATTCCTGCATCCTTGACTGTTGCAATTCATTAAGACTGTGGATATTTCTTGTACTCTGAAAGTAACTTAAGACAAATGGCTGTTATTTTCTTCAGCTTTGTAAATAAATGTTTTTAATATCTTTAGTTTGTTTGTTTAAAGTATAATATATTCTTTTAGAAAACCTTCAGTCTTTTTAAGGAAACACTGAGAAATTTGGAAGAGTGAGTCTACCTGTTCCTCTGTCAGTTACTAGATAATACATGTAATTTTTTTTTTTTTGCTTTGTTCCGCCTTCAAAACTGGCTGTCCTTGCAGATGGAAGGATTAGAACTAATTATAGACAGCGACCTACCCTTGTCTCCAGCTAGAGAATGCTTATTTGTTATTAGAGAAACATGACAGACCATGAGAAGCTGTCATAAAAGCAACCCTGTCTCCCTGTAGTAAAAGGAGGGAGTCCTGGAAGGTATTTCTGTGAGTAAAGGCTGTGATTTCATAAGATCATCTAGTTCAAGAAAATCACTACCCTTAAGGGAAAATCCCTTCTGTATTTTCTGAGTTTTTCCACTCATAACTGTATACAATGCTACTTACCTTCTGCTACCTCTGATGCCTTTCAGAATTCTGCATGAACCTGTTCAGCTTGTGAACTAGGCAGGAAAAAATACTTTTATTCTTTAGTGAGTTGAGCAGCTCATCCACAGCCATCATAAAGGGGCAGAGCTTTACAGTAGAAAGCAAAAGGGAGACTTTCCCTTCTTGATGGCAGCTAGAAAGGAGGTAAGATCAGCTCTTTAAGAAGATGCAGCTTGTGTGTAGAGTTGTGCAGCAGTGGGAAGCCCAAATCTCAGATAATGGAAAATTGCAGAAAATATCCCTCAAAAATGTCAATAAATATTCTTCAAGTGAGTGCTCTAATAGAAGTTATGCAAGCACTGACATAAGTTCTAAAATATAATGTAAACACTTTCAAGGCTGAGACGGTTTCTTACCGGACATTTTATGCTTGTATTTTAATTGAGAACTTTTTGGTGGAATGAGTATATATTTTCTTTCAGAAAAGTGATACTAAGTATGGTTTTGGAGCTGAATTTTAGCTACCCTTTTTTGTTTGGTTGGTTGGGGTTTTTTTTTTTGCTAATGGACTTCTATAGATCTCCACATTTTGATTGTTGCATTACTGCTTCCAAAACTGAAAGGTATTTTATTGGTTAGATAAAAAAGTAGTCTTGGCCATAAAATGATGTGGGCTGCTTTTGGAGATTTTGAAGAATGGTAGCTGGTGCTGAGTCCTGGTAATAGATTTCACTTTGTAGGACTCAGTGGAAAATCCATTAGATAAATTTAATTGAAGGTTAGGTAACTCTTTATGTCTCTCTCCCCTCTTAGTCTTTATTCACACAGAGATGACCAGTCATTTGGAAGAAGATCAGTTGAAGAAAGCAATTCTCCTTGGGAGATTTGGAGAGCCTTATGAAGTTGCACAAGCTGTTGTCTTTCTTCTAGAATCCCCATATGTTACAGGGAGTGTTCTGGTTGTAGATGGAGGCTTGCAGCTTATGACCTAAGTACTACCTTGAATAAATGACTGCTTTAATGTCATGATGGTAGTATATAAATATATACTAAATAAAGGGAGAGGGTTGGAAATTGTTTGAAGATTGATGTATGTAATTTGCTTGGTCTTTTTTAGTCAGAGGAGAAATTCGGCAGCAGTGAAGTGCAACATGTATGTTTGGCTGCCTGAAAGTCTGTTTGGTATCACAAAGTCTGTATATGAAACAATTCGAAAAAGATCTGGTTTTGATATGGTAATTGCTTTAATAACATGCTGATATGTTTTTAAAGCATTGAATTTTTATTAAGTCCTATTTTCTAATTTGGGATAGAGTGGAGATTTTGTTTGAATTATCATGTTACACAAATGTTAATAAAGTGCAGAGACGTGTTTATTTGGTGGCAGGTATGATTGCATCAAGTTTTTCAAGTAGGGTAAAGATTGTGAACTGCATAGTTTTGCATTCTTATCAGTCCCTACAAAGTAGCAAGGAGTTTCCTTTGAGCTTTGTTTGTTTGTACCTAACACTACAAAGCTAAGAACTTCTAGATCTTCAGCATACCTGAATTGCCTTTAGGAGATTTAATTATATGCAATGTGTTTTTATAAAGACAAAGCCTGCTAAGTTCCATTCCTGAATGTATGTACAGCACTCGATCCAGTGGCACTTGTGTGTGCACATTGAAGGACTGTTACAGCACTGGAGCTGCTAATCCTATGATAGTCTCAGTTTGAGCTGCACATGCACTGGTAAACACTACAGCTGCAGACCTTGCTGCATAAGAGACTTTCCAAGGACTCAGGAGATGTTTAGAACATGTATCCTTCCAGAGCATGAAGTCAAGGTGTTTTGCTCTGTATCTTCATGAACACTCAGTTAAACTGTGGAGTTCGTGCTCCCTCATATGTATGTATAGTCAATAAAACAGCCATTTATTTTATTCAAAGCAACTTTAGAAGCAGAGTAATTATTCTGCTGTAAATGATTCCAAGTGTTCCTGCCTTGCTGAAAACTTACCAAATGTTTGACCTCAGGCTTTTCTATTGAGCTCAAGTAATTGTTGATAATTGATGTTTTTATTATCTCTGAAGAAAACTATGAATGTGGTTCAGGACCTTTGCTTCTTAGCTCTGGTGTTCATTGCGTCATAATCCAGATGTTGATTCAGCTTTTGAAATTACTTCCCATCTTGGCACACACCACAGCACAGAAAGAAGCGATCTCGCTGATGATAACTGAGTCTTTAAAGTTGGATATTTTCTTCATTTATGTAGCTGAGAAATTTTGTCTTTGTGCCAGAAGACAGTGCATGTTCAAGCTTCTTGCAGGTATGTATTGAGAAATAATACAAGGAGTACTTGTATGATCTGGAAATTTTACAGCTGGTTGTGCTACTCACTTTGGAATATAAAATGCCACTAAAAGTAATCCTTCCAGGATTCCTTATCTTCCTGTTATCACTGTTATGTGTCATGAGTGTCTTTGCACCAAAAATATAATTCCTAATTATGTTTTTCCTTGATAGAAGGAATTGGCCAGAGATTAGATGAATTTTTGCCAAGGGCACTGAAGGTGAGGAAGGACAGCTGGTACAGTTTTCCTAGTCAAGTAGGAATATGTCAGTGACTTGGCTGCTGCCCATACCTGTCCTTGGTGTTTACAGACCAAGCATGTATGACATATCTTGACCAAAAGCCAAACCTCAGAAACTAGAAATAATTCCTTTTTAGTGAGTTCTGACCCTAATTATTATTATTATTATTATCCTTTTTTTTTGGTAAGAGACCTGTTACAATAAGTTATTAACAATGGAATTTTTCATTTACATTTGCAATTAAAACCTGAAATAATGCTATCAAAAGAATCTCAGCATGCCATAGAATAATTTCTTTTAAAAGTTTTCTTTTAAAAGATAGATATAGTAAAAGTACATACTATGTTTTTATTATTGCTGTTGCCATAGGACCAGACTGAATTGTTGGTAGCTTTAAATCATACTTTTAAAAACCCATTTTTCCCCCTTTTCTTCAAACTGGTAAATTAGAACTGAAAACTGGTTAACGTAATGCTGGTTTTGTCTGGCCTGGCTGATGTCTCAGACAGGGGAAGGAGGGAATGTGCAGGATAGCTAACAGATCAGCTGTGTGTCTCCTTAGAGGACTTGTGCCTCCAGCAGTTTGTGACTGGTGTGTTTGATCCCACCAATGGGCAGCTCTGGTTGAGGCCTGCAGGCATTAAAAACACCCGTATGGTGCTCTCTCTGTTTTGCTTTTGAATTTGTAGACCTCTATCTTGTCCTGCCTGCCTTAGTTGTTTCTCTTTCATACTGAAGAGTCATATTTCCTTTAATTGTTTGTTGCTGGAAAGCTCTTTTGTATCTTCCATTGTCTTTGTTGGACTTTGCTTTACATTTCCAGTTTCTGAAGAAGGGAGCAACAGGTAGAACTGTTCGCAGAATTCACAGTGGATTTATTAAAAAAAATTTAAATTGTTTTGTGTTTTATGTTGTTTCCAAAAATGATGCCTAAGTGTTTGGCTTTTTCCTAAACTTACTTTGCACTTACATTTTTAGAAGAATAACTCAGTCCTAAATAATTAATGGTCTAACTTGGAGTCCATTTCCATATATATAGATATAGATATATATAGATATAGATATAAAGGTCTTAATTTTTGTATTTTTCCCAGCATAAATTGTTCTCAAATATCTACAATGAGTTTAGTCTGCTGGTTTTGACACCTGATTGCTCAGTGAAAAGTTTTACAATTTTTTAATTCCTTAATCCCTGTGTTACTTCGAGTAACATAGTGATACTGGAATACACAGTGGCATTCAGAAATTGCTGTCTCGGAGCCCTTAGAAACAGGTTTTACTTTGCCTGCCCCAGGAGAGGTGCCTGTGGTGTTCTGTTGGCACTCCACATGCTTAGGAGAGAACAACTGCTGATTCATACCCTTTGTCTTCTATCTTTAAACAATGTACTGATATGACAACTTCTTTTGGCAGCACAGGATCTTTAATAGTTTTTGGCAAGGGAATGTGTCAGTTGCCTATTAGATCTCTGTACTTTCATCTAAGTTCTTCTTTAGAAGAACTCTGAAATGTTTATCAAACATGACTTTCCTTTGCAAAAGCAACTCTGTACATTCATCCTATTGTTTCCTTGGCTTTAGAACAATTTCTGGCACTTTGCTATATACAGAAAAATATAATTAGTCTATAGTTCCATGGATCCCTCTGGAATGTCTTAGTAAAAAACAAGTCCTTCCACCCACTAAAATCACAAAAACTTGCTGTCATTTTTGCAAGCTTCCAGTCACTTGATAATGAGGCAGGTTTAACCCAGAAGTTTCACTGCAGTTACTTGATTTCTTTTAGAACTGGAGAGTGATACCCCCCATCTTCCCCTATTTGTCACTCTTTCCCCTGTAACATCTCCTGATATTTTCCTCTGAGGTGTAAAACCTTCAACAAGTTTTCTGTAAAGGTTCTTCTCAAGTTCATGCATGGTACCAAAAACTGATCGTGGAGTTTTGTTCAGTGTCTGGGGATATTTTTTTTTTTACTCAGTGGTCTTTCCTTCCCTGAGCACTTTGCTTTTTATTTTATTTTGATCATCTGCTTGCCTTCTTCGGGCAAGCAAGTTCCTGTTCCTGAGGTGCTGGTCAGTGTCAATGCACTTTTGTGTATTATTCCATTACACTCTGATCTGTCTGCAAATGTTGCATTCAGTGACTGATTCCAAATGACTCCTAAAGCTGGACTGCTAGTTTTACAAAGGTTAAAGTTTAAATGCTACAAGCTTCCCTCTCCCCACGAAAATAAGTTTAATTTGGTGTGTGTATTTAAAGTCATTGTAGTGAAGTTCAGTACATTCAGTCTTAGTGCTGTCATTGGGCACTGCATCTTGGTTTGGTTGACTTGTCTTTTTGGCTTCATTTAAATATTTTCTTTATATATGTTGCTTCTTTTTTTATGGAAGTCTGTGGTAGTGGACTGCTGTCTTTATTAATAAAGTTGGTCGATAGGCTTGCAGGAATAAAAGTCACTATTAGAAAAAACAGTATTTGAAAATAGCATTTGGCTCAGGCCTTGTATGGTCCTGGGGACCACAGCCAGAGTTGGGTGGCCCTGATCAGCTGCATGAGAAAGAATACATTAAAAAAGTGATCTTGGCCTCTTCAGTGGGACATTTATCCAACCTACTCATGATAGTCATCACAGTTACAGCACAGCCTTACCCTCCTCAGATGTCATAGCTGCGGCTGCTATCTTAATGGTGTGAGTACTAATACTGGTAACAACAGAGTTTACCTTGCCAGGTCTAGAAATTCAATCCATATTTGATTTGATGATTTAATATGTTGATATTTAGTTTTATGACTCTCCTATATATTTAATGCCAATATCTTTCTTATTTTACTTCCATCATATTTCTGGTACGCCTGTTATATCACTGTCCTCAATTAAAAGCAGACATTCAGGCTTTACGTCTTATGCTGATGGCATTTATGCCAAGCTATATAGAAATGTTTGGGGTTTTTTTGCATATGGATGTTTGTGAGTCAGACTGTGCATTTGACGGACTTACAATGATTTCTTAATTGAATTTTGAAAATTTCAGTCCACTCTCTTATTAGACATACGTAGTTTCTGTGATTCCATTCCTAATGGAAGTGAGAGAATGTGCTCTTATCCATCTGATGTTTCTTTACCCACTATGTTGTTTAAAACTCCTCTATAATCTCTTCAGTAGCAACATATTTTGTTTTTTTTTCTCTTTAAGAATGGAGTATTTTATGGATTCCCACTATTCCATGTTTCTGCAGTTTCTAAAGAAACTGTAGTCCTCTTCCTACAACTGTTTTTTTCAGGCATGCATTGAAACTTTGCCTCATCCACTTAGTTTTGGGAGCATTTTAAAGAAGGCTGCAGTGTAAGCCTGGCCTTTAACTTACTCCTGGTCTTTAACTTACTCTTATGTTTTATTCTAGATCTTTTTCCTGCCCCACCCGATATCACTGGCTTCTACACGGCCTTTCACCAGCACCACAGAATTTCTAAAGAGACAATCAAGGCATGTTTTAAGGGTGGCTGCTTTTGCAGCTGTCATTTAATTCAGCATGCAGTCAGTCCTCTTACACAGCAACCCCTTTTCTGACTCACCCATAATTATTGCTTTGGATTTTTACTCAGCTGGGTTCCTGCTTCAGAGAGGATATCCTTGCTACAAGAAGATTGTATACTGCAGTATTTACTCATTTCTGTGACCTGCCTTGTCACTGCCAAGTTAGGAAACCTAAAATTGTTCTGTTGACTTTGAGTTTGATTCAGTTCGAAGTTCATAGGTAGTGCGATTTGTGTGTTCTGGGATTTAATTAAAGCACATTGTAGACCTAGAAATTTAATTGTTTTGCGTGTCTTTGCATTTTTCTAATGTTTGGGAAGATGATGAACTACTCTTGTCCTAGGTAGGTCATTGGAGCCTTACTTTTGCATATCTCTAAAGAAATATGTTTGTAACTTAGAACTTGCTGTAGTGAACTCACTAACAGTCTTCTCTTTCTCTTGAGGCATCTATTGCAATGGATGGGCTGAAGTGAGCTCTGAGCAGCCTGGTCTAGTGGGAAGTGCCCCTGCCCACGGCAGTGGGCTTGGAACTAGATAATCTTTAGGGTTCCTTCCAACCCAAGCCATCTGTGATTCTGTGATTATTGTCAGTAGAAGTTTGTAGCAGGAGACATCAATTGTTCATGAGGTGGTTTTGGGTTTGGATGTTTTTTCAAATATTGCAGCTGTAAGGAGGAGGAGCTCTTGTGGGGAACAGCTTTTGCAGACTATGGTAACAGTCATTATAGAAAAGTGTGTAATGTTGGCTGAGTTTGTGTGCTGAGCGAGCTAGGGTTGTATCCCATGAAGAGATTTCATTGTGGCCTCCTGAGGGCAGTCTATCCTAAGGCATTATTGTATTGGTAATGACTCGGTGAGAAAACTTTAGCGTTTTAGCAAAGTAGAGTTGCCAGTGTAGATGCAAAGCTGATGGCTGGCATCGCTGTAACTGGTTTTGTAAAATCCAGTTCCATATATCCTGAGCTATTGGGGGTTGAAAGGCGTGACTTTTAAAGATGGAAAGGATTTCATACTGAGATCTGTGAAATTTGGATTGAAAGTGGTTATCTAAATCCCAGCCTGCAAAATCTCTTTGTTACATTATTACCTACAGTTAAAACACACATTGTAATGATTATTTATTGCTGTAAGACAAATTTTCCTACTTTGATGTGTTGCACAGTGTGAGAAGTTGTATTGCATGACACTGAAATGTGTATTCCCTGTTGCAATTATGTGACTTTTTTTTGGAAGCACAGTTTAGTTCATTTAAGCAAAGCAAATGAAAAATTAACTCTTCAAGGTCAGGTGCACCCACTTGATTCAGTTAATCAGTGTTCGAAAAGACAAGTCCAGAGTAGTGGTGGAGAGAAGTCATTAGGTGTGCTTAATGCCTGAAGAAGTAAACACTCTGCTGAAGTCCCAGATTATATTTGATTTTCACACACATGTTGTGTTCCATTTCAGATTATATGCTAAAGGCTCCTTTTTGCTGTTAAGTAAGTAAATAATGCTGTGTGTACCTTGCCAGACAACTTTGGATCAGCGTGACTATAATCACAGCTGTTTCTGGTATTTTTATGTTTTCACTTTTTATGTTAACAGCTCATACTTTTGAAGGTTGGGGATAGTTTTTGTTTGTAGTATATAACAAAATTGCCAGTTTGAGTATGTTGGTATCAAATACAACAAGACAACACCCAAGTAAAAGTCACCAAAGCTTACTTGCTATCATTGCACACAGATTAGGGCAGTGTCAGTGGGAGTGTGGGGGGCAGATGTCACTGAGCAAATGGAATTGTGTGGATGTTCCTCAGCATTTCCCAGGCTGCTGGCTGATGGTACTGAGGTGCCCTTGCATGTGTAGGATGCTGATGAGTTTGAAATTGCTGCAAGATTTTGAACAATTTGTTTAGGAGTAACTGCAAACTGATTATATAGTATTGCTAAAGCTTGTTAGTGAAGCAGTTTGATGTTTTGTGAAATCTAACTTGCAGATCCCCCAGCTCTGTATTTCTAATGCTGAATGCACTAATGTTGCAGCTCTGTGCTGAAGGCTGTGCTGTCAACACCTGTATGCCAACGACCGGTTAAAAGCTCTCAGCTGCAGTGTTTTAATTTTGCTCCTCTCAATATGACCTTTTATCCTATTTTTTCAGATAGTTAAGGTAAAATAATAGGTAAAATTTTCCTGAAAACTTTCTGCAACTTCAGAGAAAAGAAGGACTATAGTAATTTCATGTGTTTTTAGATGTCATTTAATGTGCATGCATGATTTTTGATGGTGAAAAGCCCCTGCAAGCAGCAGACTGGAACTTCATCCATTCTCTGCAAACACTTGTAGCTCTGTTGTTGGAAAACATATACAGAACAGACAGCACTTGCAATTTTATAGTTCACCGTAATTTTCAGGACACCAGCATGGAGATGTCCTTAATTTGCAATAGACTACAGGTGAGCTGCCTGTTGTATAGAAAGTCTTATGAGGTATTTTCAGCACCTTTTGCAGTAGCTCAGAAAGGTCCTGTGTTTGGCAGTCTGGGTTTTGCACCCTCAGTTCTCCAGAAATACTCTGTGATGTCTGGGACAAGAGTTGTCCAGAAAAGCTTGACAATATATTTCCCTGAAACTGTGTTGTTAAACACACAGGGGAAAAGTCCTACCACAATCCATTTAGTGTGATGAGTGTTGTAGAGCTCTTTCTGTAAATTTTGTAATCATTCTGTGCAGTGGCCATGTACTGTTATTTTTTTCTGCTTTATTGTTCTACAGCTCTTTCTGGACCATTTATGCTACTACAGAACTAGAAAGTGACAGCAATTACAAGACTTGGTCAGTCCCCAGAGTTACCTGTTGCACTGCAGTTGTTTTATAGCACAAAAATTCTCCTTCTAGGTGGTGTTGAACTGAAGTTCATTTGTCTCCATCCTCTGTATGGCTGCTGGAATCATTGCTGTGCAGGTACTGCTGCTTGTAGTCTGGCTTTTTTGCTTTCAACATGACTGACCATTATGTTCCAAACACATTTTTATTAGAGATGGAGTGCAGTATTAGATAATTCTATAATTTTTACATCTGTTGAAGAATGCAAACTGGCTTAATTTTGAGTTAGAGTTGCAAGCTCTAAGACAAGTCAAAAAATACTGTGCGCTGTCTGGAATACATTGTAAATTCCTTGGGGCAGGAGCTGTATTTCCATTGTTTTATGTGCTCATATTTCTGTTCAAACAAAAAATCTGTGCAGAGGGAAGGCTGTTTCTTTGTCAGTTCAGGAGAATGAGATAAATCTCAGTAAATTCTACCCCTTGCATGTACATTTGAATTGTGAGGGAGTGAATTAGCCAACATGCATAATCCAAGCAGGCATTTCTAGTCCATGCATTAATTTATCTCTAGTGCATGGTGTGGGTTTGGCAGTGGGGTTGTGCAGCCGGAGCACACAGCTGATCCCTCAGCATCACGGCATGCTGGATAATGTGAGCTTGCCAAGTACTTACATATGAAATCTGTCTGGGCTACTTGAAGAGGTGTAAGGACATAGCTGGCCATATGGGGGGGTCAAGGCAGTTCTCAGCATACACCCTAAGTGAATTAAAATCGACGTTGAAAGTGGTGAAATAGAAAGAAACAATGACTTATAAGCTGAGGTTTCAAGTTGGGCAGGTTTTGACCCCCAACCATCAGTTGGCTGTGATGGAAGAAAAATTGTGTATGTTAATTAGTCATTGTTGCCTTAAAGCTGCAGGATAAAGGCTCTGTGTGCTAAGGTAAAGCAGCAGCTGGAAAAACCTTCATGCATGTGGAATTTTGCACCTCAGTGTTGGTACTCTTAACAGAGGTTTCTGTTATTATCCAGACTGTAAATTGCATTGAGTCTTTTGCTGCTATGAATATGCTTGGACTGATCAGCTTCCTAAATAATTTGAAGTCTTCCCATACCTAAACTGGAAGTCTTGCAAAAAAGTCAAGGCTCCTTTTTCTAGTCTTAAAAATGACAAAAGTACACTCACAGGCCATATTGTCTATCTTTGAACTATGTGGAAGGAGATTAAACTTCTGAAAATTACTTTGATGCTTCCAAGAATTTTTGCTTTTTGGCTTGAGAAGTGTCATTTGCTTATGCCATGCTTCTCTCTCTGAATTTGTAAACCCAAACAGTCCCAGTAACTAAGTAACAGCACAGCTGAATGTTTTCATAAAAACAATGTTGCTGCTTAGAGATGTGATTTACAACATAAGTGTGTCTGTACATATATACAGAGGCAAAATGTGATGATGACCTCATCTTCAACAAGCTCAAAAGCAGTTTCAGTTTTTTAGTCCCCAAGCCAAAGACAAACGTACTGTTAGCAGACTCAGCTCCATTGACTGCAGTTGCAGTATTGCCATTAATGTGAGTGCTCTCTTAATTGCTGACATAAGCCTGTTTGTAGTGATCAATCCTGGAAATGTAAACCCCCCAAAAAAATGGATAATCTTGCGTCTTTCCTGGTATCTTCACATTGAGAAAAGATGGAGAAACTACTTAATAGTCAGGATTTTGTAAGTAAATCTGACATTTTTTAAAGTTTTGATACTGTCTTGTTATCAGGCTCTTCTTAAATGAATTTATCAGTGCTCAGACCATGTTCTTTACTTACAAACAGTTCTAAGTGATGACATATTGCAATTACTAGAAACACAAAACAGACCTGCATATTTTCTAACCTATTAAAAAGAAGTATCTTCCAGTACTTCTAGCTGGCAAAAGTTTCTCAGAATTTATGAGTAATGTTCCTCTCTTCTGTTCAAACAAGATTCCAGGTCACAAGCAGACTCTCCTGATAAATTCCAGTAGTTTTTAGATGCTGCATATAGGCCTCATTTAATTTGTATTCATAATATTTAAAGTTTCCAGAACTTACATTTGCATGCTTGCATTGAAAAAGTTATTAACCTTTACCAGAAGGAAAACTTTCTATTTGTGTAATATTTATTGATGTTAAACCCACATTATATCAGCACAACAGTCCAAAGTAATGATAATACATTTTTTTATAAATACAAATAAAAGGTGGCAAAAAAATGCTAGTGAAGCTAAACAAAAAAGTAAATTAGCATGTCACAGTCGAGGAAAATTTGGCAAAAGATATGACATACTTCTAGAATAGAATCAGATTATTCCCACCTGACAGACTATGATGTTAATCTAGATTAACCATCCCCAGTACTAGTCATATCTTGCACCAGAATAGTATTACCTCTTGTGCTAAAGTTTATTAGTCACTAAAAAACAAAATAAACTTTGTGTACTTACAAAGCAATACATGTATAGCAGTAATGCAATATATGGTGTACACAATTACAAAATTAAAAAAAAAAAACAACAAAACCCTAAGTACAGGACTTATGAATAAATGAACTGAGATAAAAGATTTCAACACTTTTATTATAAATAATGAAAGATACCATATATGTGCTTCATATAAGGAATACAGTGTTTTCCTTTCCTAGCAAAGTATCATAGCTCGTACCATCAAACACTCATTTTCCTTGTCAGGCCTAGTAATTCTTCCATCCATCTTCCCCTTCAACTGAAATTCATTTGGTTCTAATTTAAAACTACCTAGGCAGGTGTGACTTAAGTGGGGCTCCACTTCCATGTGGATTTGCCTTGCATTCCGAAAGTAGCCTTCAGGCTTTTCACCTATAGTACACAGACTCTACCCCTTAAAAGAGCTGTCATTTGCCTACAGTCAGGAGAAGGAAAAAATAAAACCTACCAGAGACATGTTTTGTTAAGAAGAAAAACAAAAAGGAGCAAATTGGATGTTTTTGCCTATCTTCATTTTCTACTTCCTCAGATTTGTAAGCCTATCACCTGTGGTGTATACTTGTCACTTAAATCCATATTGCAGTTTCAACCCATTTTTCACTTACTATACATTCCTAAAATCCTCATACATATTACATAAGCCTTAAACAGTCAAACGTCCCATACATACACTCTCTAGTTTTCAGCTCACCTTGGAATTTCAGAATCTTGAATAGGAGTATTACAAGGTTACAGACTGCTGTCAGAAAATCCTAAGAGTTTCAACTTCTTGCCCGGTCCCTCCCAACCCTTGCAGTAACTCACTGCAGTGGTTCATACTATCGGCATTTTTTCCCCATCTAGTTACCAATGCGTAATCTGGTGTAGATTATTAATATGTGTCAGCTCTTTGTTGTCCTGCAGAAGTTAAATTACTTCTGTTTAGACTGCCCTTGCTGCATGTTTGTAAATAAGCCTCCTCCAAGATGGCAAAAAAGAAAAACACAAATGAATTGAAAGTTAGGGTGTTGTCCACACTAACAGCACTGAAAGAAAGATTTTTTTCATTGTTGAATAGAAAGCAGTTTGCAGACATACAGCATTTCCTTACATTTCTTTTCCTTGTCCCTTCCTGTTTTATTCCTATAATGTTGCACTTGTTCATCGTAGCTGTCAGAATGCGTAGCCATTTTAGAATTGTTGACAACCCTTGAAGAAAACATCTTGCATATACTTACTGCTTATGAAGGTATGTAGGGAAAAATCTTTCTCTCTGATGCATTTTGGCCTCTGTGAAAAGGGTTATGAAGCAACATAGGTTAAGGAACTGGTGAGTGTGATTTGTTGTGCAATGTGTACATTTCTATTAATAATCTATCTATTATTCTAATTTGGTATAATGAATAAGGAATATATGGTTACTGTGTTTGTTGTTTATCTTTTGTACATGAAGGTGTCTGCCCTTGCATAAAGTGACGTAGGAGTATCATTGGTCAAGGCAATGGCTTTCAGTGTTTCTGCTTTGAAAGGAAATGATGGAAGTGGCAGTTGAATCTACAGATCATCGCTCTCTACCAGGCCAGGCTGCATTGTCAGGTGGACTGGGTTTGCCTCGGGCTGGAAAGCTGCTTTGATGTCTAGTCCTTGGTCACAAAGAGCAGCGTATCGGCTGGCTGAGGGCCGCACCTTCTTTGGCTTGGTCTGCTGAGGTGGTTGTTGCCACTGAGCTATAGGTTAAAAAGGAAAGAAAAAGTGTTAGTCCTCCTGAGCTATGCACCAAAGCATGCCAGATGCTCAGTCAACCCTTTGTGAAGGAGATACTACTTTTTGAGAAACAGAAAACCATTATATCAAAGGTAAATTTTGTTTCATTTCTTGGCATTGTTGCTTTTTTGTTTTTTTTCCTCAGCACCTAGTTTTACCTTCAAATGTAAATAAATACACAGCCTGTGTTTCTTTCTGGCATTGTTTTCTACATTTCCTTGTGCCACTGAGAAGGATGACAGCAAGGAGGTTGTTTCAGTGCACTGAAATTACAGTAACAGGCCTGTTCTATGGTTAGTTGCTGCATATAAAAGGAAATTATTTGGTTGCCGTTGCCACCCCTTGTGTGCTGAAGAACACTGAGCCAAGTCTCTAATTCACAATCCCCACTTCCACCACCACCCCAGAAACCATCTATCAGTTTCTTCCCTTCCCCCTCCCCTTTAATTCTTGCTATGAGAAGGCTGGTAAGAGACACTGCTTTAAGAAAACATTCACTACTTAAGGGGTTGCTTTGGAACAAACTGAGTAATTAAGCAAAAAGCCATAAAAACACCTACTACACTTTTGGTAGCTGTCACAGGTGTATTACAGACTAATGTACAAAAGAATACAAAAGGTTAGGGAAGTGCCAGCAAAATAGTAGTAATAATGATCCACAAAAATAATGTAATCATGCTGTTATCTGTTGTTAATTAGCTATATTTAATGTACTAAGCAAAACCAGAAAGCATGCATGCTTGTTTTGCTTTAGGTGTCTGAAAGATGGTGAAATATACTTTGACAGAGCATTTGTTGTCTTGAAGTGGATGTTTACTATTGAGGAGAAACTATAAACAAAAGAAAGAGAGACCAATGTAAACCATTCTGTGAACAACCCAAAACTTATAGGACTGTTGCTTTTGGGGGTATTAATATGATCATGAAAATTGAAACCACTTACTATAAACATCCAACCTGGCAGTGCAAGACACAATCCCAGCCTCATTCTTAGCTGAAACGGTGTACCAGCCGGCATCCTCCTTTGTAGCTCCCTGAATAAGCAGGCAAATGTAGCCGTAGTTATCCTGGTGCATGCTGATCAAAAGAAAAGTAGAACATTATTATTTAAATCACAAACCACTGTAGAATATTTTAGAATGTCATTATAAACCGACTCAGTCTTAGTTACAGATTGATTATAGTCCACTTTTAATTAAAATGGAACTTCCTCTGAAATTAGCAAGTAGAAAATAAAGCCTTGAGTAAGCTTGACAATTTGGCAGTTTAATATTCTGTATTGAAAACTAAGAAGAAACACATGAAGTAACTTTTCCTTCCCAATTATGGATTAAGACATCTGGAGAAGCAGGAACACCAGATCTTACCCAGACTTTTTGTGGAAAGGATAAAGAAACTCGAGGAAGCTCTTGAAACATAAAATATTCAATCTTAGTTAACTGTGCAGCAAAATTATGAATCAAAGTTTCTGCTGAAAAGTACATAGCATTCCTTTGGAACCTTGATTTTCACTAGCAAATTTCTGTAGTCTTGGTTCTGGAAGGGTAAAACTAGTTCTCCTCTTGCTTAGAGTGCAAAGGTAGTTGTGTAAGTCTAATGATGGAAAACAAATAACATTTTATTTCTGGCTCAGCCACCAGGCTGGCTGCAAGTTTGAGTAGATGTCATAAATTTTCACAATCACTAGTTAGTATTTATGAGATGCTCTTTACACAAAGCGTTCATTTGACCTTTTAGGTTTTTATTTGTTTTGCAGGATAAATCATCACTGAAGTTACACATGGGAAGATTAAATCAGTCTAACCTCACTCGGTCAGTGTTGTATGTGAGTGACTCGTTCTCTTTCTTCCAAAATATCTGAGGAGATGGCTCCCCTGAGATTCGACACTCCAGTCGCACTGGGAATCCCTCAGTCACACCTGTGTTCTGTAGCTTCTCTATAAACACAGGTGCTTTCTGTACTTCCTTAGCTGTGAAAATAAAGATTGCAGTTATGTTAACATTTGTCTATGAAAATGTAAGTTTTCTTTCAGCAGTGTGCTACAAACAGTCATGAAAGACCTAAGTGGCAGGAAATGTAAGTGTTGTCTTCGTTAGTCACAAAGTTCAGTGCTGGTTTCTCTGAAGAAAACAGTCCCATCATTATTTTAATAGGGGGAAAAGTGAGTGCTAGAAAGCTGATTCTTCCCTAAAGTAATTGCAGTCTAGTAGAGCATGACATCTAGATAAACTGGCTGCACTATGCTTGGTAAAAAGAGCTTCTTCATATACCACAAAAGCATGGACTTTTAACTGAAGAAGGAACTGCTCTACCCGAAGACTGCAGTGGCATTAGTCTGATGTGCTGTGAAATGCACAAGCCATATCCTGCTGGCTGCCCACGGGTAGGCGTGGGTCTGCACAGATTGTCATGACAAAGAAACATCCAGGGAAATAGTCTGGTCTGTGGCCTCATGCCAGCAGCCCCCTTTTCTTAACTGTGTGCACAGACATTACATGCCAGTCACTTTATGCCACAACGTAACATGAATAGCTCACCTATAAATATACCATAGTTCTGTTACTGCCAGGTTTCCTTTTCTTACCCCCTCCACCTCTCGAAGCGTCATTTGACATCATCACTCGTGTTTTCTTTTCTCATGCTATCCTGGCAGTGCTCAGCCTGACAGCACGAAGATGTTACCTGCAACAGTGAGCTCCAGGCTGAATGAATTTTCACCAGCTCGGTTGCTGGCAATGCACGTGTAGATTCCAGCATCTCTGGATGTGACTGGTTCTATGATCAAGGAGTGTACCCCATTCTCACGCACCAGCATTTTGTGAGAACTGTCAGGGCGAATTGGTCTGCCATTTAGTTGCCAGCTTAAGTCTGGAGTCGGCAATCCACTAACCTTGAGTGTAAAGAGAATAGTGGGAAATTGTTTTAGCCACATGAAACACTGGAGGAGCCCAGACTTGTTACTTCAGGGAAGTTTGGTTTTGTTTGCTACTCCAAGTGTACCAAAAGATTTAAGATCTAATTCTGTCCTGATTTCCACATTGAGTCAGTTGTAGTCATTTACTTACTTTCTGGCCAACTCCCTGAATTCCATGATGTTTTATGGGCGCAGCTGAAAAAAGATCAGCATTTAGATAGGCTAGAAGCTAAATAATACTACATTGCAAAAAACAAAGGCAGCGTGACACCTTTTGTCTTTTTCATTGTTTGCTATTCAGGTGGAATGAAAAGATACTCCTTTCTAGATTAACTTCTTGTTGGAAAACTTGCAGACAAAAAGATGTGAGCTGACTAATTACTGACCTCTGAAGTTCCATTCCACTTAGGTGTACCCTAGTGACAGCACCACCTGCACTAGTTAATGCTTGGTCTACGTGAACAAATCTTGTACTTTTGAAAGCCGTGCCACTTGCTGTGGGGACTGCTTGAGTGCAAACAGCTTCTCCCAAATAGGTCAGCATAAAGTAAACTGAAGTCACCCAAGCCTGAATTATTTCTGCTTAGCAGAGTCGTAAATCAGGTTTATGCTGTTTGAAACTTTTAACCGGGGTTCAGAACTCAAGTAGTAAAAGGACTTAAAATGTAGAAACACATTGTCTTTACAGTGTGTGCTGCTTCCCTCCACACCCCAGCGTAGCTGAATTCTATAAATCAGTTTACTCTGAGCTCTAAGATTTGCCTGAAGCACTTTCATTGGAGGGGAGGCAAACTTTTATTGTCCACTTACTCAGTCGTAAGCAATGAGATTAATTACCCTACTAACAGGCACCGAAACTGCCAATAGGCAAAATAGCTTTGAAAACAAACCGATGTGGTTTTTGAGTCAGCTGATGTTATCAAAAGGCTGCTGCTACCCTTTGCATGACACTTGCCTTGCAGTCCATCCTGCATAGTTTTCCTTCTTGAACAGTCAGGTCTCCAGGAGCCTGCAGAAAATGAGGCCGGAAGAATCGTTCCTGAATTGGTTCATTTTCATCACCACTGTCCCTTGATCGAGATCGTGGTCTTAAAATAACATGAAATAAAGGTAAATTTTTTTTTTCTCTGCTAAATCAGAAGAACCATAATCACTTAGAAGACTGCTTTGAATTTTAAACAATTTCTTTGACGTATACCATAATCACCTCATATTTACACACATGCACTGGTAGCAGACTGAGTTAATTATGACACTGCAGTAATTTAATTACTTTCATTTAATTCACATGTTGTGACAAAATATGACCTATAAAACAATACTGCTACAGAATAATTGCTTGTAATATTGATTAATTTTATAAATGATAGTATTTTTGTTTATAGGGTCTTAAAATCAGTGAAATAAATAAGTTGGCAGGCCTTGGCACGTAGCTTCAGTTCCCCATTTCTAGTGTCCTGTGTATTTAATCCCCTCACTGCTGCTGATTACACCAGAAAGTACATGGACTGTTCACTAATCATGGTTCCCTTTCAGAAAATAACAGCAGCTAAAAGCTAACTCAATTGAGAAGAGATTTTTTACATTAGACTTATCGTCTTTTGTTCTGCACTAGCGAAGACTGTACAGAAAATTCTGTGTATTGAATTGCTGTGGATATACTTATTCCTTATTTAACAGATTTTTTGTATGAGATACTCTTGAACATTTTCAAAGCCACCAAACCATGGAGTCAAAATGAGAATTTCAATTGTGAACAATAGAAAGAAGAACTTTGGTTGCTAATTTTTTTTTATAAAGGTACCATTAACAGTTTAATAAATAATAAAAAGGAAAGAAAAATAACTCCTGTCCCCAGACACAGTATCAATCACCTTAAGCTTCTATGATATAATTTAATCCATTTTCAGCATTGGCTATTCTTGCTTGTTGTTAATTTAATCTATCAAATCTTTTTCTAATTGGTTCCTCATTCAACTAGATTTTTGTTTCCATTGAAATTAGATTATTCCATTTGTGTTATTTGATTTATCAAAGAATCTTGAAACGAAATTTTATATCTGCTTTTGTCCTTTGCATGATCAGCTCAGTGGATTCCATTCTGGAGCCAGTTGCTGCCCACAGCAACATTCTGTGTCAGGGAAGAGGAGCTATGCAAATATCCTCCAAAGACTACATTTATCAATGGCACATTACAGTGAAATTCTCTTTTCTGAATACCATATTCTGTTAACTTTTGCCAGTGTTTCTCTTTTGGCCACTGTCTGCAGTGTCCATGCTGCAGTACAGGTGCCCATATGCATTTTCTACTGCCCAAGGGCATTTCTCTAGGTTAAAATCCTTCACAGTGAAGAAAAGCTTAAAACCCTCAATGGTTACATTTGGAAAACAAGATGCTGTACTACTGCACGGCAGATAAACACTCCAGCTGCACGCTCTGCTCCACTGAGGCTGCGGTAAATTAGAGTTGCTTGAATTCGATTTGTTTTCTCCTGCTCTGCTGTTGCCCTTTTTCTGCCATTGCTTTGTTTGAATTGGCCAGGTATCACCTTTGCTATGGTATGATCTCTTATTAATAGATTAATATTGACTTTTTAATGATCATCACAGTTTTCCCACAGCTATAGATAAAGGCAAATGGAGGGGCTGGGGGGGAGTTGTGTAGCTATCTACTTCATACTGCTTAATAATGCAGGGCTGGATACTGAAATGGGAAACCCAGACTGACATTCCTGCACATGCTAAGAGTTTATGTAACTCTTCAGGTACATAAATCCAAGCCTGAAGCACCTCATAGTTTTTGCTGCTTCAACATGATTCAGTAGCTCCAACATTGCAGCTCATAAACCACTCTGACTTTTAGTTGGTGAGCTCCTAACCAATATTGCAGACATAGATGCCTCATGCTTGTAGAGGGGATGGAAGATGGAGAGCGATAAGGAAAAACTGTGCTGATATTGTTTGGTAATGAGTTCTGCAAGACCAGCTAGAAATGATGATATCTGGTCAAGTGAGCACTGCACAGTGCAAGCCACTAGTGCAAAATCTGCCTCCACATTATTGATAAGCACCCTGCTGATAAGATGCCAATGAAGCACAAGTAACTGGTGCTTCATAAGGTCTTGTGAGGCTGTGCCAAACAGGTGAACTGTCACCACAGGAGTGTGAAAGTCACCATCTCATTGCTGCAGCTGCAGGAAAAGGCAGCACTGGTCAAAACTAGGAGGTGTGTGTGTGGGGAATTTATGCTACATAAAATAGAAAACAAAGAAGTTAGGAATTTGTGACTACAGATGTTGCATTTCTTTTTACCTCTCTGTAAGTTTACCCTAAAATCGCAGACTATTTTTAAGCCTTTGCCTTGAGAGGTGAAATTAGGGTCATTTTAATTCTAAAACATGTTGTGGTTTTAAACAAATAATGAAATGAGTAGAGCCAAGTGCTTCAGATGTCTAGGAATGACAAATTGCAACAGACTGGAATACTCTTGGATTCATTGTGGGCTCTTTAGAGTTGCAATGTGGACATCACATTGCACAGATCAGTTTCAGCAGAACTGACATCATGTGCTAAATGTGTCCAGGGGAGACTCCATGGCTTGGTACAGTACAATGCACTGGGAATTTCAGTGAGCAAGAAGCTGGGGAAGACTTTACGACTGACCATATGGTAATGATCACTAATTTGGAATAAAGGAGATTAAGTTCAAAGTAATCTCCTAACTGAGAGCAGGGTAATAGGAATGTTTAGTTTTTAAATCTTCCTTAAATCTCATGCATTTTAAGATTATTTATTTGGCACTCTAGCTGCCATACTTAGGTGACACAATGTTTGTTAAGCACCTTGTCATCTAAGGGATTGAGTCCAAGCCTTGTTATACGCATCAGAAAATTCAAAAGTGGCCACCCACATCAAGTGATGCTAAGAAGGTGATGTTTGTCAGCTAAGCAAATTTCAGAAAAGTACATTGAGAGTGAAATAAAATTCCAGAGTTCTGCCAGAACACATTCTGTAGGAGATTAAATATACTCCTAAAAAGCCTGTCAACAGTGTAACAAGTCATAAAGTTCATTAAGCTAATAATTACACTTGTAATAAAACAAGGAAACAAAAGGTTTCGTTGCTCATAAGCAAAAAAGCTTATGGAAATAATACTGTAATGCCACAGGAATATTGCTTATCAAAAGTCTATGGCAATAGACATGACAAATATCATAGTATATGGAGAATACAGTCATTTGGGATATCACATTAGAAAAGCCTGTGTTAGGAAGGTTTTTTGTGCTCCTATTTAATCAGGGGTGAACCCTCGGATGGGAGCAGTGAAAACTGTCACTAAACAGAGATAGTGCTGTGCTGAATGCTTACAGAAACTGGTCTTCCAGAGCAAAGTTAATGGGATAAGCCCTTTACATGTTACTTTTGCAGGAAATAAGAATCCCCAATAATTGCCCTAATTTTAATTAAACTGCTCGATGGAAATCCCTTATTTATAATCCCTTACTCACTGGACACCTAACCCAAAGCAACAGCAGCTGCCTGAGTGCTTGTCTCCATTAGAAAATAAAACACCAGCCATAAGCGGCCTTGGACTTTGAATGGACAGGTTGAAAGGAGCCTCCTCCATTATTACCTGAGGGTTCTGTCCATCCCAGAAAGAGAGACACACACATTTTGTCCTGCAGGAAGCTGCAGGAGTGGCAGCTGCTCAATGCTTTAACCCCAGCTACCTTCCTGTTGACTTTGTTTTTAAAGATCTTTCCCCTTTGTCACCCTGTGTGCATTGACCTATTCAGCTGAAACCTGATTCTTCATGACAGCTTTTCCCTTCAGGAGTTAACAAGGACTTTCCATTTTTATCCATTATCTGCAGGTGCCAAGTGCATTAGTGACTGGACAGGCTACACCAGATGGCCTCAGCCTTTTCTGTGCTGTCCATGTCCTGACAGTGCAGCCCAGGCAGGATATTCCCCTCCACAGGCACTCTGAGCTTTGGGCTTAGCAGGCCCAAGGGGGACACATTGCAGAGGGAGCTGGTGGCCATCTCGGAGAAATGCTGGGAAATGCTTTCAGGGCTGCAGTTTATTCTGTGCAGGAATGACTGTCAAGATCCTTTCGACAACCCACCTCACTTCCTAACACTCTACAGCTACCAGAGGGGGGAAGAGAGCCTGTTTTGCATGCAGCAGTTCTACAGTACATACTAGTACCACTACTAACTGTTACCGAAATCCCTTCTTGGTTGTACACTGATTGTAATTACATGTACTCTGTATATTTGTGGGGCAATATTGAGATTCTATGGCTGTTGTGACCACTAAGCAAAGCACATTCCTCATTACAGCAGAATGCAGAAACCAGAGCCCTCACACTCCCCTGAAAGCAGTTCTGGTAACCAAAATGAAATTTTTTGTATCATCTAAAACTGTCTAAGCTGTGCTAAAGAACCTCATAAATGCTTTGGGTAAAGAAAAAAAAATTATTTGAAGGGAAAATTACCTTCTATGGTCCAACAACATAACCCAAAGCTTCGTATATGAAAAATTGTAAGCTCACCAAAGATAAGTTTAATACTTTATTTCTGACTCATCTTTCCTTATAAGATCCTGAACTGAATATTACATACTGAAATGCTAAAATATTTCTAATATAAATCTAATAAACCTCTTTGGCATGGAGCTATTTCTGCTGTTTCTTTAAATGAATACTTACTAAGAGCTGCAGTAGATAGAGGTTCCTGGTAGAATCCTAATCAGAGGAAATATTTTTAAAAAGCCTAAGTGACAAGAGCCTTCCCAACAGCTGATAGTGTAATTTGAGATACAGAGTAACTAGTGAACACCACAAAGAAAGGAGGAGGAGACAAGGAAGATGAAAGATACTAAAAAGTCATGTTATTTCAGAGGTTGCTTATACTTCTGACTGTGCAAGCTCTGCAGCAATTTTCAGACAGCAGAGGTCACACTTCTTCCTGAATGCCATACTTTTAACTTATCTGCTTACTTTACATTCCTGATCTTACCACAGTTACTTTGCAAAATCCAAATTATTAACAAAAGAAGATAAAAGCAACAAATACCTTCTTATATGAGGCTGACCTGAAGGTGACCAAGGACTGCGGCCTCTTTGATTTACAGCTTGAACCATCAGCCTGCCCGTGCAACTCACTCTGCCCTGTTACAATGGAGAGGAGGAACATTTAAAGACTTACACCATGTAATAATTAATGTTCAACCCGATCTGCTCTTTTTTTGCCCGTCTGTTTTATCAGCTTCCAATATAACATGGAACAGATTGGAATGAATGTGACTATAATACATTCATGGGTTTTTTTACAAAAGGTTGTTAGCACCACTGGCAATCAAGTCCTTATTGACTGTTATTGATGTGGGCGGGAGGTTTCTCTGTGTATGGCAAGTGGGCAAAAGGAAAAGACAAAGAGTTCAAGGTGTTGGCAGTTAACAACAGAGTTGGTGCCTCCAAAGTGGATTGATCTACCTGATCTGGTGGGCCCACAGCTCAAAAAAACCCTCATCAATGTAAAAACCCAAAGCATTTGACAAGTACTTAACAGGTCGTCTTTGCAGAGAGCTTGGTGTGAAGAATTGCACTGAAAGGCAATTAATTGTGCTGATGGTCACTGGCAATAGTTCAGGTTATTTTCAGAGAATAATAACTAAAACATGGCTCTGGTGTATTTGGGCCCCTTTTTTTCTTTTACTTTGTGTTTTAGAAGACAGGCTGTCCACCACAAGCACTAGCCATAGCAGATTTGGGATGGGACTGCCTGGAGCCAGACCTGCTGATATTCGGGGCTCTGTGGAATTCACCCTGAAAGGGGTCAAAGCATCTGGTGGCCCTAATAAATAACAGCTCTGCCCCTGGGCCAGTAGCAGTAAAGCAAAATCCACATCAGCTTTGCAGTATATTTTAGCTCTAAGCCATGAGCTCCACACTCAGGTCTGTCAGCATAAAAGTGACAAATATTTTCATCACAGTAACTGTGGGGTTGCAAATAGCAGTTCTTTAAGAACTGTCCAAAGCCCATCAAAAAACAATTTCACTGGGCTCACAAGCAGCCTTCAAATAGCAACAACTTTTGTGTTACTTCTGGACTGTTAGAATCTGTGTCCCACTTCTATTCCCATGACCCATTTAGTCTGCAAAAAAAAAATCCTTGCATTAAAATAAGCCGTTGTGCGAGACCCACAGCAATTCCTTATGTAAAAGCTGTTTTGCCCAACTTATGTTACAAGACCGTTAAAGACATCTGGAACAAATGTATTTCTATTTTGGGCACTATTGCATACACATATTTTTCTGGCAGGTGATGAAAACATGTATTTTGGGATTGTTTCTGCACATCTCAATACATGATGGTGTCACAAATGGAAACACAAAGGGCAATAAGGAATCTGGATAGGGAAGATTAAGCAGGAAGCCAATGATTTTGGAAAAGTCACAGGATGAAGAGGAAGGAAGCAATGAGTGGGAAGTAATTAATGAGAAGATGTCCTAGAAACCAAGGGAATTCTAGCCTGAGCACTGTGGGTGTGTAGTGCAAAGAAGCAGCAAGAACGGGATAAAAAGAAAGGTGAAAATAAGAACTCGAGGAGAGCCCATACAGCTCATGGAAAGAGCTCAGTTAAGGGATGTGACCTGCAGCTAAAGGCCTAAACCAGGCAAGGTTTTGTGTTTGTCTAGGCCCAGGGTCCATTTGCTCTGGATTAACTTCTATGGCAAATTTTCCAACAAACCCCAGTGGTGTGTCAGAACTTTAACTTCAACTCACTGCACTTTACACTGTGGGCAATGGGGCCTGCCGTGTTAACAACCATGGACGATCTCCAGGTCTGTCAACAAGGCATTTTACACACATAAATCCTATTATATTAGTCCAGGTCATGAGATGAAATGAACTGGCAGAGTTTTAATGTACTGAATCCTTTGCTTTAATAAAACCAATTTCTATCAGCTGAGAATATTCCTTTTGCTTCAGAGTTTGGTGGTTCCAATAGCAATGACCAAAACACAGCAACAGCCTAGCAAATATCTACTAGTCCATCACATCTCTGATGAGAGCTCCTTTATATTTACGTACTTCTCTTTCTTAAGGAAAGGTTGCCAAATCTGCCTAAGTTTGTGATAGCTTTGAGATGTGGACAACTTTCCATCAGAATTGAGAAGGCTTTGCCAAAATTATTTCCACTCAGGATGACTTAAAAGAATTGGAATCCAAACCTTTGAGTGTGAAAGGCTAGTACATTAACTCACAGCCCTTCTTTGCCTCCATTGTACTGTTAAATGCATAGTAAAAGCAAGCAAATAGTAGAAGAGATAAGCATGTTTGCTTGGGAATTACACTACAAAAAAAGAAAGAACAGAATGGACTTGGTGAAACGCAGATGTTTTGTTTAGGGGAGCCAGAGGAGGATGCTTCTGGTTCTTCTTCAAAGAGGGGAAAAAATCACAAGCACAGAATTTTGTCATTTAACAAAGCTGCTTTTTCAAGCACCAAGCTGGGAACCACACAAACCCAGCTCATTTTAGTACATCCAAAAACCCACTAACAAAGTAGTGCCATCAATGACCAGAACTGGTAACCTGGGTCACTGTTGTGTCATTGAATAAGCATTATCCAGGACAACAAATACTCAAAAGTAGGCTGTAAATATGCAGGGACAGAGTACAGTGCTCAAAAACAAAGGCAGTTTGTTCACCAAGTTCTCCAAGACTTCAGATCACACAGTAACACTACACAGTGAAACTCTATGCATGCACTACGACAACATTTAGAGGAAGATGAACAGGAACCACTTCTTACCTTGAGCACGTATATACTTTTAAACCTGCTGTGAATTTTTACCATTTAAATGGTACCAAGTATTGTAACAATGTCATCAATGTGTAAAAACTCCCAGCTTGAATAAGTCCATGGCCTTATGCTATTTCATGACTATTTCTCTTACTTATATATGTAGAAATAATAATTAAACCACTTATGTTTTAACACTGCAGTTTGTAGAATCTGCCCAAAAGCTGCTATATGTGAGCTGTCCATGTGTACAACCCCTTTTATTCACAAGCCCTCTGCAGTTTGAGCAGGACTGAGAAGTTGAAGAGTGAGACAAAAACGGCAGCGTCATGCTAAGTAACTTAGCAACGTGCATAACAGAGCACAACACTCCTGCTTAGATTAAACTCTGTCTCAGTGATACAGTTTGTTATTCTACAGTGTGATTCTGCTTGCAGGCCTAGTCTTGGAAAGATATTTGGCACTACAGCAGAAAATAATTCATTACATCCCAGAAGTTATGCTTTGGTTTCTCATATGCAGCTCTTTCCCCTCAATTTGCTGGGTTGTAGGAAAAGTGAATTGGAAAAGCTACTTCAATAGGATGAGTGACCTGTAAGTTTAGCTATGTCTAATGAACTAGTGGGTTTCTGCTGTGTACCTCAGCTCTTGTGTTGAATCTGCAAAGAACAAATAGCATTGCTAAACCACTAACACTCTGTGTTTCAGAAAAGCACTGTTTAAGATCAACACAGGACACTGTTCTGCTGCATAACAGTGCTAGATTCTTACCTTACAGACTTGCAATCTTCCTAATGTAAGCATATTGAGGTGTCATACTTCTATTCATTTAAAAAAATTGGCCTCAGTCAGTGACTAGGGTCAACATAAGAAAATTAAATCGCTGGACTAGGTTATTTCTGCTGGTAAACTGGATTTTTTTCTCCCTTCAGATATATGTGCTATCCATGCTCAGTTAGAATATTGAGATGTTATCAGCTGAAACAACTAGTGGAAGAGTAATTAAAAAATTACACCCCTCCCCCCTGAAACCTCAAACCATAGGAAAAAAACTGCTGTTGAATTGCTAATCCCTTGGAGATAGAAAGGTCCCACCCTACTGATGCAAGATGAAAACAGAAATCTAACTTGCATACTTTACAGTGACTTCATCATTTAATTAAATTATGCATATGTGAGATGAGATAGTTTTCTGAAGATTTATGTCCAGAAGGATGTTTGCTCTGGAGCCAAACCTTCATTTACCTGTGGGTTAGCAGCCATAATAGTGTAATTCCCATCATCATCCAGGGTGGAGGCTGCAGTATGCAGTGAGCAAGTTCCATCAGGTTCTCTTTGAATCCGGTAGTGATCACTTCGTTTAGAAATTTGCTTCCCATCTTTAAACCAATAAATCTGCAGGAGAAAACCAGGCGCAGCTGGTAAGAGTTCGGTGCTCATCGTCATAATTTCTCAATTAATAGCACTAACGAATCTTAACTGCTGAAAAACTCTCTGGTAAGTATTAAAAGAAAACCGCTATAATCAACTCCTCATTCCATAAGCCACTTTCACTAACAGTTACAAGATTATCAGTGGACCAAAGAGAAAGAACAGCTTCAACATTTTCCAACGAAATGTACAGGTGCATAAGGGCTAGATATTTCAAGAACTGAAACTAAATGGCATCACAAAGAAAAGTTCTCAGAGAAGATTACTTATTTTACATTTATTTTGGTTAAATCTGAAGGGGTTACAGAAAGAACTTAATAATGCTATTGCTCTCTTTTCAGAAAATAAAAACATAAACCAAGATAATGACAGGCTTAATTAGTTCAACGATGAATAAAAAAAGAGCAATGATCTCACTCTTGAAACACCCGTTTTGTTTCATATCCATCCCGCTGACTGGACTGGACCAAAATGCCAGAGGGGACAGAGCTGCTCCCGATGGCACTGAGCAGCTCAGTGTGCGGAGGGGCCAGCTCAGTGTAATGACACGATTGAAACTAGCAGTGTCACCCCAGTGTGACAGGCCAGCTACTCAAGTGGACAGCTTTGCAAAGCAATAGGAAATGCTTCAAAGCAAACCAGCACATTGACATCGGTTAATAACTGCATGCCAACACCAGCACAGTTCCAAGCTGCACAGAACAGTTACATTGGCTATCAAACAGAGGTCTTTTCCAGTACTTTTGATACATAATTTTATTCTCTGGCTGACCCAAGATATACTTCCAATGAGCCAAAGAAATGATGTATGCAGGATAATATCTTACAGTAATCCATGAATTACACACACACAGAAAAAGTATTTTTAAGTATTATAAAAAGTATTTTAAAAGTATTTTCAAACTTGAAGGGGAAAAAATTGACCTAGCTTTCAGGATTTTTTAAAATATTATAATAATAATGCAAAAATCCCAAACTGATATCTGCTGGAATCAAAAGTAAAGTCTGTGTATGCATGAACACACACAGAGGAATATCTAAAAAATGTTGTATTAGAAAGGTTGTACTCAGCTGCATAAACCTTTATTTAAATAGAACATTACTTGTACTTTCTGAAATGTACTATGTCATGACATCAGTTGCGTTCAGCATTTTAGACATTTGTGCAGATACCAACACCGTTTTTATGAGTTGTATTTATGAGTACTTTATATGAGTACTCATATAAAGTACAACTGTATTTGTCCTGGTCCTGCTGAGACTATTTAGCATGAGGAAAACACACACATTTTACTCAGTCTCATTCTTGAAGTGGGAATTTGGGTCTTAAGAGTGAGGAAAGGGTGCTGGCTCTCTAGTAAAAAATGAAGTGACAAAGCAAAGCACTCTTCCGTTCCTGGTAGAGTTTAACCTGCTTGGTTCTTCATATATGCCAACATTTCAAATCTTGAAATTCACTCACTTGGGAGAAAAATTAAGGGTACACTTTTGAATTTCACAAAAAACAATGACAATTTTTTTTGAGAAAATGTGTAGAAATTTTCCTTAAAAATTTATTACTGTGTATGATTTTTACACTAACAAGCATTATGCGTAAGTTGAAATGATTTCATTTCCTCAATAGCTGGTTATACTTGTTTCCCATTTTGTCTGTCAGCAGCCTTGCAGAGACTCTGTGGTCCTAACAAAAGATTTAGTCATGTCTTCTTGTCTGCTGACAGAGCACTTACTGGAGATGCAAGAGATATTTGATCACTTATATACACATGCTAATGGGTGCTAAAACAACATAGCTGCAAAAAATGAGTTTTAACTTGCATGCTTTACATGTGTCATAATGTTGCTTGGAAATCTACTGCATTAAGTAGTAACTAATAACAGTAAACTTATCAGAAATATCAGGAGACGTGCATGGAAATACACACAAATATTAACTGAACCAGCTATCCAAACATCATGTATATGTTGCCCAATACTTCAACTAAGTTTAAAAGCATTGGCATCCCATATGAGCAGTAAATTCTTAATATTACCTTTATCTGACACGGAGTTAATAAGTAAAACACTACCACTGCAGGAGACAATGGCCCTTGCAGTGAAGTATTTTCTTTCTAGAATAACTTTTAATAAATGTACCATTAAACTGCGTAAGCACAGAACACTGCATCTGGATTGCTTTTATTTGCACCAGATTTTCAGAAACCAGTGTGTAATGACTAGGAATACAATGAAATACACAGTACAAAGGGAGGTTTGATCTTAGGCAGCACAGGCATTTTTAATCACCAAGAATTATATTCAGCCATGTGAAGAGTGAGCAGTATGAGATTTATGTAACATTTGTGTCTCAATCAACCTCTTGCATGGCATTGTTCTAATTCTGAGGAGAAATAATCCCTTAAAAAGAAGCATTCCATAGTCCCTCCTGTAGCACCACAGGTTTCTCATTTTGATGAGAAAATAGTTTTACATTACACGAAAGGTTATAGTGAAAAGTAGACTCAGATTTAAAAAGTCACATATATGAAGACAGAATTTGCACATCAGTATTCAATTTGCATGGCATGTTCAGGGGAAAAAATAATCAAGCCAATAACCCCGCTTAGAAAAATCCCTTGTAATGAATGCCAGATTTTAGAAACACTACAGTCCTTCCCTAAGCCATTCCTTGGCAGACCTGACAGAATACTTAGAAGGGAGGAGCTTCAAGTTAGTAAATTATTTCCAGCTTTTCATTTGCCAAAGTAAAAAAACTTATTCGCGAGCAACACTTCCAGCTTCAACAAATGACAGAAGAAGGGCAGCCCTCAGCCATTGAGCTTTTCAAAATTGCTGTTTTGGCATGCTCTGGCAGATGAGGAGGAGATACAGCCTTGGACATTTGCAAAGCCCAGCTAACAAGTAGCCATACAACAGGGCTGATATTGGTTCCATCCCAAGCAATGTAACAAATCACACAAAGCATTTGTGAGTGAATGGAACAAAGGTCCATAGTTCCAGGTGCAAGAGCAAATCACTTCTTAATGTGCACACTTTGACACTGCAGGAAAACAGAACATGAGCTGTGAATCATAAGGCATTCACATCAGATGCTCCTCTGTAAGGGCATGCTTTAGGGGAAGTAATACGAGTGTGGTTTCTTGGCTGTGCAATCCTTATTGCCCCAGTGAGGGAAAGGAGACATCCTCTTTCATCTGTCTTAAATCAGACAGAGAAACTACATCTTAATTGGAAACGGTGGAAATTAGGGAATGGTTGACTCAGGCTGACTCATAACAGGTTATCTAGCAACTTAGTCATAAGCCTCAGGCAGAAAGAGTATCTCTGCACACACTGCAGTTCTGTCAGCAACAGACCCATTTGTCTTCCACCCTTGTTCAGCACAACAGACTCTTACCGATGGTCATCTCAGAAGTAATGCTAGACATGAAAAGTTTGGTTTCAGTCAGACTAGGCTTATCTTCTCAGTGTGTGTCTTCCGTACGAAGCAGGAGTGCTTTTTTGATGTAAGTGTACTGATCAAGCCCACTTACTTTGCAGTGGTTTACATCATGTTGTGCTCTTGGAGCACAGAACTGGATTCCTTTCAGATGAAACTAAGCCAGAAAATGTGCTCCAAGAACTCATCTAATGTGCTGCATCTGCTTCAGTCTGTGAGATGAGATTAGAGCTAGCCTGGAGCAAAACCTTCTGAAATGTGTGCAGGGATGGATATCTCATTCTACAGATTTGCTTCTTCTGGTCTGCACTACTTGCTGATGTAGATGTAGCCCTAATTCTCTGCTGTTCCTTCTCTGCTACCTGATGAAGTCCTTTTTTTTTTTTTTTTTAACAGCTTGTACAGTATCACACACATGTATCATTGGGCATGTAAAGTCACTTGTATTTAGCTCTGTTCAAAATCCTCAGTACCTGTAAAACTTACACTAGATCAGAGATTTGGATGTGAGTGCTGCTGTGAAGATCTTATGCAACAGATAGGGCATCTTTTATCTTGCCTAGGAAGACAAGAGCCCCTATCCACGAGAGGTCACTGTAAGAGCTGCAAGGACCTCCTGGGGAGGACACTGGCGTTGGCAAGGGAGTTGAAGAAGCTGCTGCCATTTGCCTGCTGCATAATGAGTCTGTCAATTGCCAAGCAATATTTGAAATAGTTATATGCAACCTACCCTGTCTTCTGGGAGGCATTCTTCGAGACTACTGACATCACAGAACTGGTACTTTTACATTTGCTACAAGCAAATGCTTCCCAAGCCCAACCCTCCTTCAGAAGTTAATTACTAAAACCTCACCATAATGCCTCATTTTGCTGTTGGGATATATGGAAGCTTATGGTATTTTCTTACACCTTCTTCTAAATTCCAGTAAAATTTAGTCTACTTAGTGTGTGTAGGTGCTGAAGAATGAGAAATACCATGCTGGCTCCTGAACTAGAACCCACATATTTTTGCATCAGCATGTTGTCATGCCTGAACTAATTACCCATGCTAGTGAGATGAGCTGTGCCAGCTCACCTGGGGTTTTCTAGCACTGCACTGCATTCTGTCCTCCAGATGTACCCTGGAGGTAACTCTGAAAATGACAGAAGCATTACTTACAGGTAAAATAACTGCGAAGAAATCTCAGGAGGGAGTAACTGCGAGCAGAGGCCTTATAGTAGGATTTTTGACTAGTTTTTGACAAACTCCAATTATGCCAAAAGAGATTCGGCAGTTTATGCCAGATAGGAGTCTTTCTTGTCAAGTGTGAATGTCTCCTGTTCCAGTAAAACACAGCCCTTAGAGTCCAAAGCCTGATGCTAAAGTACCAACACAGAACTCTTCAGAGAAATTCTAGAAACATTTACCCTCTTTTCTTACCTTTGGCTTTGGATTTCCTGCCACTTTGCATGTAAATGTGACTGGCATTCCCTCAAAGATTTTGTAGTGCTTCAGCTTGATTTCAAAATATGGTGACATACTGTTATCAACAGGTTCATCTCCATGTTGCACTTCATCATCTGATTCTTCCACAGGAGATCTCTCCAGCCTGTATTCAATCTCACTGATCAACCTTTGCTCAAAGCTGGAGACTTTATATTCCTGTCAAATGAGAGGTATATATTAGCGTGCAGCTTTAACACATTGTTTGAGAAGATACGTTCCTAATGTTTGGGTTTTTTTATTTTACTGATCTTTAACAATCCATTTAATTTTTACATTTAAAAGGAAACTGTATCTTGTTGAAGAAAAACACTATAATCCATGTCTCCAAGAACTTCCCTGTGAAACAATCAAGACAGCTGGTATGAGGCAAAAACTGTATTTCATGTTGTTTTAAGGTCTAATTTATAAGGGAAAGTAAGTCATTGGTTCCTTTCTTTCCATTTTTCAAAAAATCCTATAAGAATAAGAGTATTCTGAGGCAGTTCATAAAGACAAAAGAAACACACTAATATTTCCTTGCGGGTACAGACAGATTTAGGGTGGGTGTTGTTTCCAGATGGCTAGAAGACCATATGGTTCACATCTGCTATTTGCATAGAACTGTACCAGAGGCTGAACCAGAAAGACAAAATTATTTTGTTTACAGTTGCCTGAAAAATGAGGAAAAAAAGAAGATAAAATGGCAACAGCGGCAGTCCATGACCGTTGTTTCCCTTTGCTCCTGTTGCTATGGTCCTCTTTGTGTGGCCAAAAGTATCCCTTTTTCCTTATAAACAAAATTTATCATAAGAGTATTGAAGATATAGCAAGAAGAGCAGAAAGGTTCATCAAGTGTAAAACACTACCACTTGTTTGAATTTGCTATGATTTACTGTGATATACATGGTTATTTGCTTTCTTGAACTGTCTCCTTTGCAGTACAGAATTCCTAGTGAATTTCAGTGATGACATTGATAATGTCAGGACATAAAATAGCTCAGAAGCAGGGAAAAAAAGAAAAATCAGTCCATGTTCTTCTCAGTCAGCAGAAATTCAGACACTCAAATTACCTTTGGCCATTGTATTTAAGACAGAACATGCATCTCATGCAAAGTGTCTTTTCACATCCCTATCCTCTGTCACTGCCTCTGGTCTGAGAATGACGTGATGTCTTTCTGCCATTGGCTACAGAACTAATCATAACCCTCAATAACAGTAAAAAACAGAAGAACAGAGAAATACCTTGCAAACTGCAGATAGTTTTAAAATTTCTTTGTTCCCTGAAGTGTATCATAAAAGTAAACCATGAAGTACACAACACAGTTAGTATCATATCAGTGTATGTTAATGGTACATCACTAAGATAGTGGAGCACATGATGATTGCTGTTAAACTGTCTGCATTCACACAGTCATGCCCATAGAACAACTTCAGCATCCTGAAGGGAATGCAGCCCAGTTCTCCACACTTATTAATGCTAAATGACCTATTGTTAATAAGCAAGAACAGTAGAATGGAAGGGAAAGAGAAAAAAGATAGACAAAAAAAAAGACAGAAAAAGGTGAAAATGTTAACCTTTTGAATATCCACAGGACTCACTACAGAAGCACCAACAGAGCGAGCTTCCTGCAAGAGTAGAAAAAAAGATCAAGAGGCAGAAAGAAGACCAAGAGATATGATACTTCCTCAGAGTTTTTATCAGGAGAATGTACTTTGTGTGGCACCATAAGCAAACGAATGCTACACATTTCTGAAGTGCAACTCTGGCATCTGAACAATGGAGAGTGTGTACCTAACTTTCAAGCAGACTTTCTGTTGTGGTTTTGGTCTGCGCCCATAAAGTGCATATTACACAAATAATGAGAAGATGGTTTCAAGATAGTAGATGTATTTTTGCCTTGAGAGACTCAACGGTCAGGACAGAATAGGATAAAGGGAAGGGTTTAAAGCAGAGAGCAGACATTTGAGAAGTCTCAGCCTAACGGAAAAACTGAGCAACAGGCATGTGATCCTCCAGTTTACTTCACTAATATATAACATATGACTTCTGTAATCAATAACCATCCTATCCTGTGTATATTTATTGTCTTATGTAGGACTTTATTTTAATGACAACGATAGTGTGTGTAAAAAAGAAAAACTGAAAGGCATTTTTCCTATGAAATTGCAGAGTTATGCAGCACCTGTATAGCAGGATCTTCTTCTGGTTCCTGTATATTGAAGACAGTTGCAGCGCTGTCTGCTCCCAGCAATCGACGAGCCATTTTTTCCTCATATGTTAATCTCTGAAAAAAAAAAAGGGGGATGAGGGGAGAGGGAAATGAAAGAAAAGATATTATTTCTCCAACTACAAAGTAGTAATCAGCAATGCTTAAAGTTAATAAAAGAGAGCAGCAATACGTTTCTAGCAGAATTTTTTTTACCACCATTTGTAATGCATTTTTTTTGTATTACAAGTGACTCTTTTGGCTTAAGCAACCCTTGCCCTGACTATGCCATTTGTTTCCATCCTCCTGCCAGGAACTTGGGTAGGAATGAGCAATATGAACTGCTTAAATCAGCATGGCTATCAGAAGAGGGCGTATCAAATCATCCCAAACCTTACTCCTAGTCATTCTGCTCAATTTTCACATTAGAACCACAAGGCAGAAAGCTCTGCCAAAAATGATAAGGAGATCTTACTCTATTTGAACATTCTGTCAAAAATACAGAAAAACGTATTCTTTTAGATTTTAAAATTTCTATTTACTTCTTACTTTCCTCAATTGGAAATTGAGGAGACAGCTTATAAAAGATAATTTACACTCAGAAGACAAAATGAGTTAAAGGAAAACCTTATTGTATAATTCAATTATTTCATTATTAGTTTTCTTTCTGCATTCAAGAATGCATTCAAGACACTTTCTTAAAAATCAACATTAAAAAAAATGCAAGTTTATGGAAGACAAACTCATTTCATGGTGAAATACCTCATTTAAAGAGAAAAATGAATGAAGAATGAAGATTGTAAATACTGCATCTATTTCATGCTTGCAATTTTAAAAAAGCTCATTTAAATTTTTTTTTTTAATACATCATATTGCAGCTGAACCAGCAGGCTGAAACTCATGACAATTAGGTAGCAGTGTTGTCTTGGTTACAAGTGTCTAAGAAAATAATGAACTTTTCTTCACTTATATTTCTTCTGCAATCACTACAAGTACCCACAACCATGATTACAAATACAGAATTTACCCAAGACAGGAATCTGCAATGCAAAACACTCAAGGCAAGCAAAAAACCGGAGTTTATTCAGTTCAAGCTCCCACATCATCTGATCACAGTTGGTCTCTTTTTTTTTTTTTTTTTTTTACCTTGGGCCATGTGGGCATCCTGAGGACATTCCATTTATTTGCCCAGGCCAAACATCTGTCTCACTTTCCAAAATAGGCATTGACAGTCATTCTCAGCCCACCTCCTTGGAAAAAACCAGGAACTAATACACTATGACAGTGATTTTGCCTAACTGCTACAGAAAACCGCCAAACCCTATGCAGTCAATGGAGAAAGGTAAGCTTTACAGAAGCACCAGTCACTCTGAACATTCTCCCTGCTTCACTCCATTGACCTTATTGAGAACTGGAATCCAGCAGTTGTTGATGGACAGTCTGACTCAATAGGCTTTCTTGAACTACACCACCACAGTTCACAGCTCACACCTGGTAGCAAACTTGGTCAACTTCTCAGCATGATCCTGAGAAACTTAAAATTTCACTTCCTTTCAAAGTGATAAAAAGGCATCCCAAGGTATTCAGATGCTTTTTAAAACGTTTTCTTGACAAAAGAGGAGTGACAGTTTACATTTTTAAAATTACTTTCCTCTTAAAAAAGAAATTCCTGCTTTGAAGATAGTATCTTAATAACTAAAAAATTCTTGGAAAGTTGCTTCTCCTCAACTCTGAGCAGGAAGAATTTGGTATTTTATCTTTTATGTGTATCCTAAAGTGCACAAAAATGAATGGAGATCTTTGTGGCTGTGCATTTCCATTGGTTGATAGGCTCATTTTACCTCATTTCTTGACTCCTCAAGCAGATCATTAACTCTTGAGTCTGTAAGTCAGTACTGTGGGTTATTTCTATTTTATTGCTCTAAAGAAGTGCCCCCGCTGCAGAATATAATGATGCCTGATTCCTACTGGGTTGTTTCTCACGATGAACCGCCTTGTCCTTCTCTGATGTCCAGTTACCACCTATTCCTTCCCCCACTGTCCAGTGGCTGGGCACAAGGTAGAATGAGCCTGGACTGAAAAAGAGCTGTGCATGTTCATCCACTCCGTGATGAACAGTCTAAAGCAAATGGCCCTTGAGGCTCAAAAAGCCCTTAAGGTACAAACTGTGCAGGCTTCTTATGCAAATTCCCAATTTTTAAGATTTCCATTGCTTTATTAATTTCAAGTAAAGTTGTCAAACAGAAGAAGGAATGATAGAACAAAATGTACACTACCATTCCTTTTAGAAATGCAGTTTTGAGAATTCAATTAAAACTAATAAATACATAAAAAGCAATCTACAACAATTAGTTTATATGCAGCATATCTCAGAAACTACCAATGATGCTCACTCCCACCCACTCCCATTCCCCGGGGTATTTTATGTTTTTATACCGGTTGCCCATTGTTCAAAAGGTCTTCTTTGAAGCGAAGTTTTCTCTCCAGATCCTGAATTACAGCATCTTTTGACCCTTGAATCTCTTCATCTGATGCTATCCTAGCAGTTCTGCCTGTTTTCTTGGGAAATCCCCTGCAAAACAGTACAAAAAAAAATCATGAGCTTTCCTGAGGTAATTAATATTTAGGAATTTATCTGAAATCACTGCTATTAATGAAGAAAACATTGTGCCTTTGAAACTAGAGGTCTGACATCTTTCTTACAATGCTGTCCCTCACACTAACTCACACTACTAATTAAATGGTTAGTTTAAGGACAAGTAATACTATGCTTTATTTGTGCTTTAGTTAAAATAGCACTCAGGATTGCTTGGCAATGGCTGTAAACACCATACACAGAGATGAAACTGATGAGCAGTGGCAATAAAGCAAAATGAGAGGAAACATGAAAGAGAAAGCATGACTAGATAAGTGGGGAAGGAAGATAAACTAGTTTCCTAAGAAGTACCAGATGAATAAAGATCAGGAAGATGTACGACATGGCAGTTAATTATTAACTTCTTATGTTATTTATTAACTAATTCCTTGTAACAACTTTGCAATACACACTGTATAACTTCATGTTTATTCTTCGTATCTCTATGAACACATACCCATAAGGCAACATGTAAAGGTTGTAGTTCAAAGAAGAGCCATTCACAGTCTGGGTTACACTGACAAAAAGAAAAATCATCCCTGTAAAGCAGTTTTCAGCGGCAAGTTTTTCCAGTGGAATAGCAACCATTTAGCAGTTTGCATTCACAGGGCTAATTTATTCCTCTTACCAGCCTACAAGTTAGGATTGCACTTTCAGCAACTCTCATTTTCTTAAACAGTACAGGAAATTTTATTTTTCCAGACTGCACTAATATTTAACACTTTTCAGTAATGTTGTGATGGCTTTATTGATGGAAATGCCCACCACGGGTGGTTTCTACTGGAGATCAGCTGTTTCTAACACAGTTGTGAAGAAATCAGCATTGCTATCATATTTGAGACTTGTAGCCCCCCCCTCTTGTAGCCTCCAGTGAAATCACACATTATTGCTTAAAACATTGATACTGGTTCAATATTAGTTTACGGGGTTTTTATACCTTCATTGAGTAAATAGGGCTCAGCCCATTACAGGGGAATGACATGGAAAACATCGAATTGAATCAGGTAAACAGATAAACTCAGATGACAGAGATGGGGAAAAAATCTAGCATGTAATTGGTAAATTTATTTTCAATACACAACTTAATAATTTAATTACCAGTACCAAAATGCTAAGCAAGAATCACACAGAGATAACGAATTTTCCTGGATATTATTCAATTTTATGTTTCTATTACATAGGTAGGAAAACTTCATTCTTCAGCAAGTGCTTTCATTGGCAATTTTTATCATTAGAAAAAATACACATATACTGTCAAAAGCTGAAAAGGAATGAAATTAATAGATGGAGAAGACAATAGTTGGAAACATTCCTAAAACATTTCATATACTGTTGCTGTAAGCAAATGTAAAATGTGGAAACAGTGAAGTTCTTGTAAAAAGAACTGCATTTTTACATTAAATCACAGCAGAAGAGCAGGCATTTGTCTAATTTCACAAAGAGACAGAACTACATCCCTTGCCCTAGAAATATTCATCTGTTAGCTGGTGATCACCAAGTAGAGTAATTCCCTCAGCCTTTGGCTGAGGTTCTTCTCAGTTGCTGATAAGAAAGCAAGTCTACTCTGTTTTTGGGAGAGTCTCATCCCAGCTACAGGGAGACAAGAGGAGGCTAAGAAGAAGGAATAAGGTCTCTTCAAGAAAGAGTTGCTTCAGTAACTCCAGAAATTTGTTACAGTAAATGTAAAGGAAGATATGGAAGGAAAATGGACAGGAGAAGGTGGGAAGAGGGGAATCAGCAAGGAATGTCCCTCAGGAAGGCTCAACCATCCACTGGAAGGCTAATGGACAGGTGGCATCTGTTTCTCCCCTTACAGTCTTTCCCTTCACCTCCCAGCCCTTAACCATCTAGTCGAGCACTGCCATGGAACCAAATTTTGTCACTTTTTAGAGATCCCATTCCCCTGCCACTCCCCAAATTAAAAAACCCAAACAACAACAACGAAAACCAAACCAAACAAAAAAAAAACCAAAAAAAACAAAACAAAAAAAAAACCACACACCAAAAACCCAAATCCAAACCCAACCCAAAAACCAGTTAACTTCAAGGCAGCAAATTTCAAATTTGGCTTCACCCTTTGCTTTACCCTGTGCCAGCTTTTAATGGAGACACACAACCTCCCTTGAAAATTGCAAATGATACTGAAAACTGAAAAACAGTTTTCATTTCTCATTCTCACAAATTTCATACTTGACTGATAAACAGAGTTTCACCAGAGTTTTACCAGAAAAAGGCCTGCTTATGCTTGGGACTCAATAGGCTGTAAAAGTAAGTCCCAAGTAAGTCATGACAGTGTATGAAAAGAAGGATGAGCTGGCGTGCTTGGGAGTGGATTTCAAGTAAAGGATTTTTTGAAGCATTATTGATTATCTCTGAAAACAAAACCCCCTAAGTGAATACCCACATTTTTCACAGGGGAATGAGTACCAAGAGAATTACAGGTTTCTAAGTTCAATATCTATATGAAACACAAGAAAAAATATCACAGGCCATTTCTAAACAATGTAGGATAATAAGAAAATGAAAACTGAATCATATCAAACCCAATATTTATCTCTCTGTCAGGCTGAAGGGCATGCAGACAGGCATCAAGAAGCAGCTTTGATACACTTCTGTTTATGGCTTCTGAGTTAGCCTTCAGGAGCTGCAGTAAGTTCCCTAGTAAATCAGGGAAACAGTCTGGCTGAAACTTCTATTATACGGCTGTGTAAAGCTATTCGGTCTGAAAAAGCTACTCGGAGAGCGGTGATTTCTTTTTCTATCAAACTAAAATCATATAGTCCAATGAGGTCTTTCAAAGAGCTCTGTATACTAAGTTCAGTACTTAGGATTTCAGCCTTAACAAGCGGAAAAGTAAAATACAAAAACACATTTCTCAAATTGCCTGATGACACTGAACTTGCAGAGGCTGCAATTCATTTGCAGGTAACAACTGTCCCTTACAATAATCTCCATAATTTGTTTAGAGGTATTCTAATAATGAAAGTCGGGAAAATGCTCAAAGCCTGATAGCAGAGCTAATGGAAAATCAGCATTAACATGTTAAGCATCTCTTGACAATGTATGAAATTAAAACTTGGTAAATAACACTATCATTTCAAAAGGGAAAGAAATATAATTCCAGGAAATGTCAGCATAAGACATGAAACTTGGCTGTTTTCCTTTATTCCTTGCTGTTAGACACTGAATCCAGTTTTACCATTTCAAGAAAAATACAGCAAACTGGAAAATTTTAGGATAAGAAAACTGCTATATGGTTTTAAAAGCATAGCTTTTGTGACAAATTACGTCACACATACAGAGGCAAAAATTGTTATTTAGTTGGGAAATTAGGAGAATGAAAATAGACAGGCAAATGAAACAAAATGTCAGAAATCAGAGAATAGCTGACATCAGAAAATAGCTGGTATTTAATGATTCTCCATGTCCATTGAGGACAGTAAGTCTCAATAGCTTGAAGAAGAGCAGGCCTAGCTTAGACACAAACAATGTAGAACTCTCCTTTCTCCACCCTACAATAGTGACATTTAAACCCTGGAGCAAGTTATGTAGGGAAGCTACATAGGAATTTTATTTAAGAACAAGGTATGCAAATATGACAGCAATGGCCTAGGGATCCTTGGGTAACTTTTAACAGGAGAGGCAGACTCTTTAACAACCTTCCAGATCTCTGGTTTTGTATAAGATCATCCTAAGGTTTGCACAGTCAGTGTGGAAGTGTCATTCAAGACCTAATCAAGGCAATTTGCCTGAAAAGTAGAATATCTTCCCTTTATTTATGTTTATAACTAAGTATTTAAGCAAGGAAGTAGTTGGTTCAGGAATTTAACTATAAAAATGAGCACTGAACACAATTTCTTCAAATACCTTCAAAAAGCTTCCCTCTTTCGCTTTCGGGACTATTTTAAATTGGGACAAAAAACCCAGAGCAGTGCATAAGGAAATGTAGCTCTTCCTGCAGATGCTCTGTTTCCACCCCCTCTTCAGAATCTCCTTCTCTAAATATAAACACTTTAAAAACTGTCCAAATATATCTCTCTATCTATCTATATATATAGATATGCATACATACATATTCCCACAGCAAGTTAACTCTTAAGACATACATTCTTGGGATGAATTTCAAAATGTCTCCCAAGCAATGATAAAAAATAGAAGGACTTTAGTAAATCTATCTTCCAAAGCACAGATTCTTTCAGCCTGAGTGATGGTTTACATGGCAAGACAGCCTGGCAGCAAACTTTCTTCAGCTGCTTTCGCAAATATTTTCCACCATCCTTACATGCCCTTATCTGGATGCATTTAGCTCCAAAGATCTGTGCCCTCAGTGACGCATGAGCTTTCTTTCTGTCTTCTCTCAGGGAGAATATAAAATAAAAAAAAGTGCCAATTCATTTATGTATTGGTATGTTCATTTTTTGCCCAATGCAAATTACATATTTACCACATTAAGCTAGCAGGAGCAGGATATCAACAGCATCAGTGTCAAGCACACAACCACCACCATAAATGTGCAGAGAAACGAAGAGCCTTGAACAGTAGGCTGCAACTCATATGGATTTTAAGCATCCCTGAAATATGCATCACCTAAGTCAGTGGGGGCCTGAATCCACGCGTAGATAAAAGCACAAATGTCTGAATTCTTTTGTTCAGAAAGGGTGCAAGGAAATTGCCAAACCTGTCATCTTAATTCACACAGGCATTTTTGACAGCAAAGATTTTTGCAGCCTTGGTTTGGCTTTCCTTAGTTTTGAATATTTGCCCTGACATTTGTTTAGAAAGAAGGCCAAACCAGCAGTACTTTTCATGTTTTAATTATACAAGAGTGCATGCTGGATGCAATTCCCTCTTTTCCTATGTACCTTTTACAGTGTAAACAAGGGCAACAGGCTGGCTGTTGTTTTCCTTCCAAGAACAAATTCCTCTTTGCAGCCAATATGGCTTGGTCTCACAGAAATCCAAATTAATTCTCCGGTACTGAGGTAATGAACAGTAACTTGATTTTTTTCCTTAAAAACTAAAGCCTTCCAAAACCACAGCTAATTCCTGCTCACTTCACACATTTTTCACTTACTGTAAGAGCAAAGTTACTACAAGCACTGTAACAGGTCACAAATTTTGAAGCTGCAGCTGCATAATAAATTGGTTTAGTCTGATTTTGTCATACATGCTGTGGACACCAGGAGATTCAGCTCTGTCCAGTAATGTGATGTATCTGAATTAAGGGAATGCCTGAGGAACTGACCTGATTAAGGATGACTTGCAGTAAATGGAACAAATGTAACAAAAGTTCAATTATTTCTACCACCCAACATTCTGAAACTCTAGTTGAAAAATATAAATCATGTCTCAGCATTGGATAGGGTTAAGAATGACATGAATAATTTATATATCTGAACATGTTTAATTCTTTTTAATGATCAGATAATAGAGTACAACTCGCCTACAAACTGTATGGCTACCACCAATTTCTTTTCCTCTAAAGCTTATGTTTAAAAATGCATTTTTACTCATTAAAAGAAGAATTACTATTTTTCATTCTCCTGTTCAGTTCCTTCCCCTCCTGAGCAAGTTATCTCTCTGCCTCATGCTGCACTGGTTACCATAGCTACATAAGCACCATTTGCCTTTCAAAAGATGTGCATGTATTTCAATATGAAATTAAAAACCAAATGCCTATTTTGTAATCTTTAATCTTATCTAAATTTCTGATTGTTACCAGCAGTATGCCAGAACTGATGGTCAGGAAGAAGTAACTAAAGCACCACCTGCTCCTGAATGTAGAAAAGGGTGGCACAATCCTCATAGTCTTCAACTCCTGAGAAGAACAGGTAACTGCCAGAAGAACGTGAAGAAAAAGCTACAGTGGACTGGGAAAAGGTAATATATCCAAAATATGAACCAATTCCAGTTGATCTAGTGTTACTGGTTAAGGTCTCCACAACTATCAGGCATTGAACCTGGCTTTCACGCTCACAGGTATTTTTGTGACATTCAAATCTGTTTATAATAAAGAAGATATAAAATTAAGTCCTCTGAAAAGAAAAATTTGCCAATCAAAAGAGGCATAAAAGCCATGCTGTGAACAGCCTCTCACTCTTTCCAACAGGGAAATATGTGTACTATTACCCTCGTTAAGTTCACTGTCATCTTCAATATCCTTAAGTATCTGCAAATACCATTTTGAAAAAGAACTGGATAAAAATATCTTGAAAATTAAGGCCTCCAGATGCAATGATTGTCAGGGTACTGTCATTTTGGCTGATATCTGTGTGTCTCCATGTTACAGCCTTGATCTCTACTTCTGCACAATTTTTATTGATTAGATTTGAGGCACAACCTGGATTTCTAAGTTCAAGTGGAACAAACATGCATTCACCATATTTCAGAAAAGCTGATACAGATACATATATTATGATAATCATGTGCACATACCTAATCAAAAGGTGTTACACTGTGCAAAAACAAACCCCCCAGTATGAGCTGTTTCTTAGCACAACCAAAAAGACTTGGTCTAATATCACAGATAAGCCCCTCATGTGTTGGTATAACAGACACAAGTAATATCCAAGCTATGGGAAAAGAAAAATTTCAAGAAAATTTATACAAAAATTGTTTAATGGACAGGAGTACTAGCTTAAGAAAACTGGAGGTTGAGAATGAATGCTGACCCTGATATTTTCTGGGATTTTTCCAGTTACAGCACTTGTCTTTAGATGTTTTCCCAAGATCAGGGAGTACCTCCAGGTATGACTGAATAGGTAGCAAAAACAGATGAAGTCTCCCTCTCTCTCAGAAGCAAGGAACACCCTGACCTTTCTTCTCAGTTTGGTGTTGGAGCTCCTAATCAAGGTACTTCCTCCTACATATCACTATTTTCACATCAATCATACAGTAGATAACCTCAATTTTTTACAGTTGTGACAGGCACAACTTACAGAAACAGGAAAAGTATAAATAAGTCCCATCTACATAGGACAGCAAAGCATTTCACTCTCAAATAAAAGCTGGCATTTGTGCTGGGAGAATGTTGAAAGCTGTAAGATAAAAACATAGAGAAGTATATTTTTTCCTAAGAATGGTCACCATCCTTGCCAGCTGACTCAAGGAACACGATTATTACTAAAATATTTGTTTCAGCTCCATCTGAGACAGAATACAATGGACAAGTCACAGTACACAGCAGCAAGAACAGACCAGCAGCTCTGATTCAAAGGGGTAAAAAGTGAAAATCTCTTTCTGATATTGCTATTCTCATGATTCCCAGAATTTCCTTTAAGATTTGGATATAATGTTCTAAAAGTCAATGAATCAGGAGTTAAATTTTGTATAGAATGATAAAAGCAGCTTATTTAATTACATTTTACAAGATCATTTAGACAATCTCGCATTCAAATAAATATTGTTTCCATTTTCCATCTTTTTCCATAAAGTAGTAAATCGAAATTCATGTTCTTTCACCAATTCTGTACCATCAGGTTTTTTCCTGTTTTTAACTAAGGCAGTATTGCTGAAGATATATACTTTAAGAAAAGGTCTGCTTTGAGGAAAATCATTAATTTTTAAAGTTGCTTTCAAAAGGATATATGTAAAGCTAACCATATACATTTTTTACACTTAGAAAGAGATCCCATTTCTCCAGGTTGGATGAATCCAGACACCTTTTAGTGGCAGATTTTATACTTCTAAAAATCAAGTATTTACTAAATAGTCATCAAATCCTTCTCAGGGAATTATTTGTGCTTTGACAATGCTCATGTAAACATACAATGTATGTGCTTACCTAGAATTTTTAAGTATACTTACTTCTGTTCCTTCACATGTAATATGCTTTTTTTCTAGGAACAGTGAAGATCAGTTTCTAGCTTCTACAGACTTAACTGTGAACAAACCCCCCTCAATCCTATGTTTCTGTCACATTAACCCTGTTTCCTGCAAGTCTTTTTTAAGCAAAAGCTAACCTGAATAAAAGATATCCACCTACTCTAGAGTTTTCTTTAGGCAAGGAAGGAAAGAACTGACATTTTTAAGAACAGTATCCAACAAACTTACTCCAGCCAAGTTTTACCTCAGAAATTACTGACAAGTGCTCATAATTCCCTGAAGTACTTAATTAGCTATGCAGTTCCACCAGCACTTCTCTTCCACTTAATAACACAATGCTCTGACAAGACACAGAGTCTACCAAATCCACCTCATTCATGAAAAAAGGTTATTCCTGAAGATTGTTCAGCTAACACCACGATAGCCAAAGCTTGAAAATGCTGGTCACTACAAAGTGTCTAGAGCTTACTGATAAAATTGAGATATAATTTATTCAAGGAAAACATTCACCATATTGTTGCTAATAAATGCTTAAAATATTTAAAGGTGAATTAGTAAGTAGTAATGACACAAAACTGCTTTCTATTGTTTTACATGTCCAAATAAAATGAAGTCAATTCCCAAGTAGGTATTCCCATAATACAAGCAAGACTATAAGACCACATGCTGTTAAAAAAAAAACAACCAAACACCACCAAACCACAAAAGACTCCCTTCCAAACAAATAAACAATTCCCTGTGCAATATTTCCAAATCTATCCAAATTTAACTGGAAAGACTATTCTTTGGTTCAAACTGGTCTAGCTAATGCAGTCACTTCCACAGAGTCTCAGGGTCCAAAACCAAGGAAAATGCTGAAACATTAGCATGGTATTTACTGTTCACGGACCCACAGAATACAAGAATTGAAGAGAGGGTTAGAAATGCTTTTACAAAATCATAGAATATCCTGAATTGGAAGGGACCCACAAGGAACACTGAGTCCAACTCCTGGCCCTACACAGGACACCCCAAGAGTCACACCACATGCCTGAGAGCATTGTCCAAACACTTGAACTCTGTCAGGCTTGGTGCTGTAACCACTTCCACAGGGATCCTGTTCCAGTGTACAACCACTCTCTGGGTGAGGAACCTTTTCCTGATATTCAACCTAAACCTCTCCTGACTCAGCTTTAGGCCACTCCCTTGGATCCTGTCACTCTCACCAGAGAGGAGAGATGAGTGCCTGCCCCTCTTCCCCTCATGAGGAAGTTGCAGACTGCAATGAGGTCTCCCCTCAGTCTCCTCCAGGCTGAACAGACCAAGCGACCTCAGCTGCTCCTCATACAGCTTCACCTCATGGCCCTTCACCATCTTCACAGCCCTCCTCTTGAGTCTCTCTAATGGCCTAATGTCTTTTTTATATTGGGGTGCCCAAAACTGCACACAATATTCAAGGTGAGGCCGCCCCAGGACACAGAAAAGCAGGACAGTCCCCTCCCCTGCCCCACTGGTGATGCTGTGCCTGATGCCCCCAGGACACGCTTGCCCCTCCTGGTTGCCAGGGCACTGCTGACTCATGTTCAACGTTCTGTTGACCAGACCCCCAAGTCCCTTCCCACAGGGCTGCTCTCCAGCCTCTCATTCCCCAGTCCCCTTGTTTATCCAGGGTTACCCTGTCCTAGGTGCAAAATCTGGCACTTGCCTTCATTAAACTTCATAAATTTGGTGATTACCCAGACTTCTAATTTGTCAAGAACTCTCTGTTGGGCCTCTCTGCCCTCGAGGTAGTTGACAGTTCCTCCCAATTTAGTATCACCAGCAAACTTAGTATTCCTCTGAGTCCTGAGTCCAAGTCATTTATGAGACCTTGAAGAGCACTGACCCTAAAATGGAGCCATGTGGAACCCCACTAGAGACTGTTTGCCAGCCTGATGTAACCTTACTTACTGTAATTCTTTGTGCCTGATCCATGAGCCAGGTGCTCACCCATCGTATGATGTGTTGATTCAGCTGAATGCTGGACATTTTGTCCAGAAGGACACCATGAGAGACAGTACTGAAAGCTTAACTGAAGTCCAAAGAGATTACATGAACAGGACTCCTTTGGCCAGCTACCTTGTCATAAATAGAGCAGGTCAAACAGGACTTTCCCCCGATGAAACCATGCTGGCCAATGACTGCATTATCCTTCAGGTGTTTTTCAGTAACTCCAAGAGCAATCTTATCCACAATTCCACCAAGCACTGAAATGAGACTGACAGACCTGCAGTTTCCTTCCTGCTCTTCTTGAAAACTGGGACAACATTAGCCAGCTTCTAGACAACTGGGACCTCTCCAGATTCCAGAAAGAGTTCATTGAGAGGAGTCTTGCAATGACATCAGCCAGCTTTTTCAGGATTCCTGGATGAATCCCCTCAGGCCCCATAGACTTACAGGGATCCAGCTGGAGCAGCAAATCCCACACAAGTTCAGAGTTGACTCAGAGTTTATCATTCTCAAAGTCCTTGTCCTTCAGCTCATGGCACTGGGACCCCCACAGTCCATGACAGGTGCTGAAGGACTGAAGTGAAGAGAGCATTAACCACCTCCACCTTGTCCATGTCTCTGTATGGTGAACACCCTCATAATTTAACAGGTCACTATTATTTCTGGACTGCCTTTTGCTACTAGCATATTTTTAAAAGTCCTTTTTATTGTGCTACACAGTACTGGCTGGCTTCAGCTCCTCTTGCTTTGTCCTGCATCTCCTTGGACTGATTTATCTTTTAAGTAGAACAAATACGATACATGCACTGGAAAGGAAATGCCCAAAGAAAGCTGATGATGGGAAGGTTTAACTCCATGAGGAGTAATGAAGACTATTAGTTTGTATACAGTCACAGAGAACTTTATTGGTGCTGCCTTTGACCATTTCCAAAAATAACTGCCTCCACCTGCAATGTTTATTACTTTACCCTTATTCTGCTCCCACCACAACATGAAACTGAAAAAAATAAGAATTATGCCTACTGAGTTCTGCTTCTGAGGAGCAGATCTGTAGTTGTGTCAAGATTTAGTAATGACAGAGTCTTTGAAGATAAATGGCTTGACTAGGACTTTAAGCTGCTGAGCAAAACTTTCAATGTTGCAATTTATTCCCTGCAACCAGTCTGTACAGCACATTGTCAGGAAACAGTATCATAATTTTCAACCAACAGACCTTGGAGATCATGGCAAAATGGTGAGACTACAGGCTGAGGCTGCGGAATACTGTGAGAAGTTCAGAAACTATATCTTGAAAAGAAAAATGCACTGAAGAGGACTTGTAAGGATGGAGCAAAACAAAAAGGAAAATAAGTAAAAAGTGAGAGCGGCCAAAAAAACAACTGAGACTATAGCACAAAGCAGAAGAGACCTAAAGCTGAGGGGTGAATGGAGACCAAGGGAAAAACTGCTCAGGAGTGGTACGAGAATGATGGGAAATAGAGTGATTTACTCAGCAAGACACATGAGACATTCATAACCTACACAGTGTCATGAAAAAGGAGAAGGCAGGGAAAAACTGGCATCAAAGATACATAACAACAGATTATGGCTTTTTTGCATCACACAGTACACATTTGACCATATTTTAATGTTATAATTCAGATGACAAATGCTCACTGTGTATATATATACACACACACACATATATATACATAAATTATAAACACATACGTTCAGGAAAGTTAACACAATCCAGCCCCCATCTGGACTGTATGTCCTGAGAGAATGCAGAAAAACAGCCAACTACCTCATCCTCAGCTCAAACCCCAAGGTTGCTGCCTTGTTAGGGTGGGGGAGCGAGGAATATGGATAGACACACCATCATGTGCACACCCAGTCTGGCTGCTGTGCTTGAGGAAGTGAGTGGCATGGGGAAGGGGGAAGAATCTTTGCAGAGTTGTCTCTCTGTCCAAAGATCAAAGGGAATGAGGGAGAACACAGCTAATGCTTCAGGTGAGGACACGCATCTATAAGCACAGCATAACAGGGAAAGAGGGACACGGCAGAGGCTCAAGCTGCTGCCATCACCCTCACAGCACACAGAAGTGAACTCAAAAAAGAATCCAGTTCTTGTCAGAACTGTATAGCTGCGCTAGAGCCTTTCTTTGGAAAATCAGGGGTAATAGCAGGCTTTGGTGGGCTGTGCTTAGTGGTCATGCTGTCAGTAAATTAATCATGCAATTTTCAGTGCTCAGTATCAACAGCAAAACTCAGTGTAAAGGACACAGTAAGAAAGAAAATCACAACTATTTTGACTGTAAGGGCAAATTGCACTATTTGTTAATTTTTCTCCTAAAAAAAATTCATGGCCAGACTCCATGACACAAATCAAGATAAAGAAATGCTTTTTAAAGCATATATATGACTTATTATTTTGGTATCTGTCCTCTTTCTTCCTTCTCTTCCTTTTTGTATCTTGGACTGCAATAACAGAAGTTCCCACTGCAACAGTATGTAGCTGAGCAAGTCACCTAGATACTGTAGATATGTTTAGACAAACTTCTGGACAAAGTTATAAATAAGCCTTGGCTACAGCTATTCTCATTTTTGTTCTTCAGCATGTCTCTTTGTTCTCTAAGGATGGAATGAGAGCCCAGTGCCAGTGGAAAGACAAACTGATCTATGATGGGAGCTGACATGCTCCAAAATACTATTTTTGCCTTTAGAGAAGACAAAAGGGGAAAATAAATATGCAGAGTTGTTCGGGATAGGGATCCTGTTTGTTTTTATGCACTGCTATTCTAAATGCCCCGCCCATAAACACCTTCCCAAACTTCCTCAGAGCAAAACCTCTAGCCAAAGCCAAAGAATTGTTACGACCACTTTGTTATCAGATGTATACTTTCATACCTTGTATTTTTAGTGTCACAAAGCTCTAGGGACTTCTGAAAGTCTATCTGAAAGACTATCTGAAAGATACTCTTTTAACTTGGTATTTCTCTACCTGCAGATGTAATAGGAACACAAACTGCAAATATCAGTGAATACGTGGCTTTAAGAGAACTGGGCCACCACCCTGGGCCTGCAGAACCTTTTGCTGCTGCCTTCATATTTTCTTCATCTCCAGTTCAAAGCTTTAGCTTCTCATCTTTTGTGTTCCTACTGTAGGGTTCTTTCAGAACCACACTTCTGTGAGAGTTAAAAAACTATCTCACATCCCTAGCACAGAAGCATTTTCAATTTATTCACACATCTCTCCCTCTCAGCAGCTAACAGCAAAGGACCCTAGAAAAGCATAAATTAAGCAAGTGCAATAATCTTCATTACAATCTTCAGTACATCAAGGAGCTCATCAGCTGATACTTACGGAGGCGTCACTCCTTTTGGGAGGCCTAATGCGTTGACAGAAATGGGTGGTGGCTGGGATGGCAGCATGGAGCTGAGAAAAGCTGCTGGAGACTGGCTGGAATTAGGAAATCTTGGAGTTGGAGACAGGCTGTGGGAAGGTGAAGAAATTGAAGGAAGAGGAGGGGGTGGAGGAGGTGGAAGTGGAAAGGAATCACACGCTGGATATGTTGCTGTTGGACTAAAGACAGGTGGAGGTGGAGGCGGAGGGGATGGTGAAGAAGGAGACCAGGCATATTCCCCTTCTGGAGCAAACTGCTGAGAGAAGGGAGGAACTGGCACTCTCCCAAACTGTTTCTGAGAAGCAGTTGGAGACAGAGGAGAAGGAAGACTAGATGTAGATGACCCAGAAGATGGAGTCACATAACCTGAAGCAGGGCTGATGTTCTGGGCAGCAATGAACTGCTTAGGCCGAGCATAGTTGAAGGAGCCGGAAGACTGCATGGTTGGGGAAGTATGAGAGTTAAGAATACTCATTGGCACAGGAGAGGTGACAGACTGGCTGGACTCAAGCTCCTGGAAGGAGGGGGGAGGAGGAAAGGTAGGAGAAGAGGGAGGGTGCTGCTGATGATCAGGTTGCTGTTGGTGACGATACCACTGTCCACTTTCTTGCTCCAGACGAATTTGGTTCTGCAGCTGCTGTATTTTTTTGGGGTCCCTGCAGGAAGGAAAAATAGACAAAAAGATGATCAGACATACAGTGCTGGCTGGGGAGAAGTTAAAAGTTCCACTGATCTGTGGTCCAGGAAAAATCAAAAGACAAAGAAAGTTCAAAGTGTTTACATAAGTTGTATAGCCCCATTTCTTCAGAGCTAAAACATTGCTACAAAAGTCCATCATTTTTGTCCTCAAGATAAAGGAAAAATGGTATGCGTAATAGAATTTAACAGAACCATCAATTCTTCAAAAAGGTAAATTATATGGCAATCTGAAGCACTTAGGATATTGTAAAGGAACAAGCCAGATAACAGAATTAAAGGTAAAAGCAGAGAAATTCTTAATAATGTTTCTTTTGGTTTCTTGTGCTTTTTATTCAATGGCCCTGTTTCAATAATAAGGCTGAAATATTTACCCAGTGACAACTTCAACCATAGCTGAATTTCTGCTGTAGCCTCTGTGGGCCAATCAGACAGACCTAATGACAGCCGTACTTTTAACGAGGTACTTGGAGACAAGGGACCAGCTTCTATGTTAGAACCATCCATGTATCTGTAGATGAGCAAAGATTTCTGAGAAACATCTGTAACCTAGGGAAGCATGAACTGAGCTTCCCCAGGTCTTCAGTCCCACTTTTTCTCCCGAGTTTTATTTTCAGCTGTAGATCCTGAGACATACTTAAGTAAATACTTAATATGGTTCTGAGGCATTACACTACTATCAGCTCATATGGAAGTAAGGATTTCATTTAGAAATGCAGAAATTCACTGGAAGAAGACTAGAGACCAAAAAAGTTAATGTGCAGGAGCACTAAAAACTGATAATTAAGAAAAAAAAAAGAAAGAAAAGGAAAAAGGAAAATATTCAGCAGTGAAGCAAATGAGATCTTGCACTGGCATTTTTATTTTTTTGTCTCAATACAGTTGTTTGAAAGACATTAAGCTCAAAATTAACTGTGTGCTCTATCATCAGAATGACTGGCTTAACAATTGTTTTTCAGCTGTAAAACATAACTTCATCTCCATACTCCAGATATCCACAAAGTTTCAGCATATGCATATATACCTTTTCTATATATTTAATATATAAATACTTTATTGTATACAAGTGTGTCATTGTTTATATATAATTTAGGTCATCTAAGCAGAAATTTTAGAAGCAGTCTGCTTAATGCATGGCATATGAATGTATGACTTTGGCACAACAATATACTTTTGTTGATAGCAACAAAATTAGAAATTGTAATAACATCATATTTTCCGCTTGAAGATTAATTTTGATATTCCAGCCATCTACATTTCCCAGAAAATGTTTTCTTACAATAATTCTGCTTATGATCTCAGGCCAAAGGAGATTGCTTAGATAAGTAAAAGGGGAGCTTTTTTAGGGCAGAAAACTGCCTAAAAAAGCAGTTTTTCAGTTTTTCGGGCAGAAAACTGAAAAATCAGTTACTTCACAGTTGCCCTTTTTTGTTGTTGTTGTAAAGATGGTTCAATTCTAGCAATGTCTCACTAACAAATGTCAGCACTTAAAAGGAGATTCTTTTTCTTTTTAATTAAATTAGCAGCAAGAACATCTAAATATTACAGTTCACTTGTAAATTTTATAATTCTTTTTTTAATGTTGACAATAGACTCTAAATCCCTATCACCTCAACTTTTCACTCCACAGGACACAGGCTGAAACTTATTCTTCTATTTTGTAAAATTACTTAAAAGTCTCCTTTATTTAAATAGGTTAAAACAACACTATTTTAGTTCCCATCATCATTCAACTTTCTTACTTGATGACAGAAACAGTTCAGATCACCTCTGACTGGACAGAGAAAAAAAACCCTGTAAGACTATTATTTTCACCTTATTCTGCATCTTTAGCCTGAATATTTGCAGACCTATTGTCCAATACCTAAAAAATTATTTACAAATAACAGTTATTTTGTTTTTCATCATAATCACCCTCAATTTTAAAAAAAAATATTACAGACAGACTAAGGCAAAAAAACTAAAGTGGGAAATTTAGCATTGTAAATGATGTTGTGAATATAGAAGAAACTTAGCTGTCTCCAACACTCCTATGTTTATCCAACATGTGCTGAAAGCAAGTAGGAGTGTCATGTCTTGAGACCTTTTTATTTGCATTTGCCGAATCACGTGGCGCTGTGCCTGGCCAGCAGCATCCCAAGAATGTCCATCTATGGCCCTGTCAATGCAAGTGCAGTGCTGCAGCACTGCTGCTGCACTGCTGCTGACCCTGCCGGGCACAAGTAGAGACCACATTCAGTGTATGTCTACAAAAGGCTTATAGGCAAAAATGAGATTGTTCTGCTCTCACACTAAGCTTGACTTGAGGCCGCAGAATATGCATGCCTGGAAATCAGGGTTTATTAGCGCAGGACAGCACTGATTCCAGTTGAACAGCTTTTGGTCAGCTTAGAACCCACATAAATCAAGTGCTTGTCTGCTTGAAAAATAACATGCAAACAGAACCATTAGCACATCAGTCCACATGACAAAAAACCACAAAGGCCATCTTAGAGCAAATTTTCACGCCGTTGTGAAAGCACACAATTCTCTACCTCAGAGCTATTCTTTTAACATCACACACTGCCTTATTATTTTCTTGAGGAGAGGTATCCTAGGGATGTGTCATTATGAAAAAGAAAAGAAGAGCAAAGAATATCAATTCACCAGTGTTCCTTTGCAATGACATCAGCAGTGGTGGAAACTCTACATAAGTAAGTCCCTGAAAGATACCACTGCTGTGACAAAGATAATGAGAGCTCAGCTGCCAAAACTATGAAAGGGAATCAGCCCACTATGTTACCCTAATCAGTAGGGAAACAAAGAAGGGAATTAAAGGAGTTCAATTTTTGGATGAGATTACAAGAAAAACTAGTTTAATTGTAATTACATCCTCTTTCCAATCAGCTGAAGTATGTTTCATAATTTTAAAAGGCACTTATATTTTCAGGGAACACATCAAGCTTGTCTAAACAATAGAGAATAAACTTATTTTCTCATGTGGCATTTTCGGTTTAGCCAAATAATTAATTATAACAATATAAGAATGAACATTTAAAAGCAATTTTTTAGCAAATTCAATCAGTAAATGGTAAAGGTAAGTAATTAAAAAAATATCACAGCTAGGTAACATGAATATTAAGAAATCTCATCAACTCACTGAAAAGCAGGCCTAGTAGTATGTAAATATGTTCAAAAGTTCTGCTTTAGAAATTGTAATGTTTTTCCAATACCAGATATTCTTAACCTTGATGTTAAAATACATTTTCAGGTGATCTAATAGGTATGCTAAAACAGTTGAAAAAGGCAAACAGTAAGGCAGTAACATTTTAATGAAAGCAGACATTCATTACAACAGAGATGAGGTGTCTGACACATGTTGCCTGTAAGAGCAGCTTCATGCACAGGTTCGGTACTGGGCACTCAGAGCCTGCTCAGTAAGGTGATGACTTTCAGAGCCAAGAGATAGCACGAAACAGTTAAAAACAGATGTTTAAAGGGAAGACTAGAGACAGGAGACATTAAGTTTCTTGGTGGGCAACTATGGGTGCCAATACATACACTAAACTACAACAGCTACTTGAGTAATCATATTTTGAGGTATGCACTTGTTTTCAATTACAATAGCCTGGTTTATATTTTTATCCCATTTTCATAATGCTTTTTCCTCCTAATACCTTCTTTGTATCACATTGTTTTGAAATTAATAGAGCAGTCTGTGTCTGAGAATTAAACTAGTAACAACCACCATCAGGAACTGTAACTCCGATTGCCTGGACACAGTGCAGTCGACGAGGGACATAGATAGGTGGTTGTAAATCTCTTTAAGTCTCAACAAAAATGGCTACTGGATTGCAGAGAACATTACAGAAGATGGCATTTTCAGGCATGTGATAAATCCTTCATACTTCAGTTCTCTCCTAGGTTCATTCACATATTCCCAATATTAGGGTATGTAACAGCTTTACTTTTGATCTTACATTACAAAATTTATTTAGACAGTGTCCCTCTTCTGGAAGTATCTTACTATTTGCAGTGTACTGATCAACTCTGTATACCTTTTAAACATAGAAGTTCATATCGAATCCCTTCTATCCAAGTTACCTCTCTTGGAAGGGGAAGTTCTCCACAGGTAAAGAAATGCATCAAGCCTTGAAGCCTTCATGGACAAGACGAACCCTACCGAGTTAGTGTCTATCATGAAGTATGCAAGGGCATTGAAACTTAGTCAGTTTTTCACAATACAGTATATAAAGTAAATTGAAATAAATGACCACCGGTAAAGAACCAAGTTTAAGTGATTTTCTTCTACAAATTTTTTAAATTCCCAATTTTATCCTCCCTGATCTTAATAAAAGGAAAGAAGCAAATGTAAAGCAGACAAATAAAAGAAATTTTCATTTGAAAGAAAGAGTCCTATTTAATCAAAGTATGAAAAAATTATGAGCTCACTTCTGTCTCAAGTTATTCCTGAGCAAAAAGCAGACTGGCCCCTTCACAATCCTACCAGCAACCTGCTCTTTGAGAAACAGATGGTGTAGTTGTATAGCAATATACAAAACACACAGCTGAAATGAAAGTACAGGAATATTTTAAATGAAAAATAATCAGAATTAAGCACAGCTTTAAAAGCTTGAGCTATTTTTCTAAATTAAGATTCAAAACCGATGCCAGACAATCTCTGCATTTTTATTTTGGGGTAACGACTACTCACTTTCACGAAATCTACCTTCCAATGAAGATCTAGTTTCCCAACTCAATACTACTGCTTCAGAATAATGCCAGAGCTCTACCAAAAGGGAAACTAGAAGGTGTCTATCATGCTGCATTAAAAGGCAGGGGCTCTTCTCACTGAGCTCCATCTCAACAGCTAATTATATATAGATGTATTTTTTTATATGTGTACATTTAGATATATTTATCTCTATACTTAGGTATTTATACAATAAAATCCAGTATTAATTTTTTTCATAATATGTTAATATATTAAAATTGGAATGTATCACATGTATTTATATCTCTCGAGCTCCTGTGCAGCCCAACCAGATACTTGCTTCTGCATCTGTGACTCGCGGTAGCTGGCAAGACAGACATGCCAGATAGGTCTTAAGGTATTTCTTAAATACATTTAATTTCCTTTTTACAAGCACAACATATGTATTTTACTGATATAATTGGTACAATTGAAAATTAGTAATTTTTGTGACTACTTATGACAGTTACTATTTAAGAAACTAAAATATACATATCAGCTTTTCCAAAATGTGTCAGTAATCACTGATATCTGGAATTCTACTCATGACAAAATTCCTGATATAATTTAAGGTTTTCCACCAAACTTATCAATGATTGAGAGTTGTTAAAAAAAAACCTCAAAACCTAACTTTAATCTACCATTGAATCAATTAACAGCTGTACTGAACAGAAATACTCAGAATACAAAAGTAATTCCAACTATCCACTGAAGAAATGTTTGCTTATTTTTAGAAATGTTAAAAATATGCATATATGTCAAGGCAAGAATGTGAAGTAAAGGGAGAATAGCTACCTCTTAACAAAATCTGCTATGCACTCAACATACAGACAGCCTCCAGCCTGGATCAATACAAATACATTTAGACAAGCATTAGGTTTCCTGAAGCTGAACATTCCCTTACATTATGGAAAAACAAAAAGAAAGTTGACTGTTTTAAATGCTGCAAGGGTTCATATCTATATAAGACTGGAATTATCAGTGAAAACAAAAATGGGGGGGAGGCGGGTGATGGAGGGGACAGGATGGGGGGAATGACAACAACAAGCAGAAACCAGCACCAGTTTGGCTTCTAGCCTGAAAATATTCAGAGGTATATTTTGTCTACACTAACAGATTACAAGGAGGATGCAGGTTGTCATTACAATTTAAACCTCACGCTAAATAACTGGAGAACTAGGAACCATCTCCACCAGCTGCAACCCTTTAACACTTTTTTACTACTTTCCCTTCAAAGCTTAACAATTTGAAAATGCAGATTCACAAGTATTTTCTGTACTTCAGGTTAATATACAGGAGCATTTATAATTGGTTTCACTCTAACCCAACACACTGCTAGGAGAAGCAGTATGGTGAAAAAACTAACACAGGGACTGTATTATGAACACACTGTGAAGCTGAGCTTAACTTTTCATCTAAGAAACTTGATACACACAGATGAGAAGTACAAGCCATCTGCATTGTTTGTGAACTCTCTTGTAAGGAAGCCCTGCTGTAATTTGGCTGTTAAAAACTTTTCTGTCTGTCCTAAAAAGTTACAGTTTTATACCTGTGCCCATTTTCCACTCTGGTTTGATTATCTGTCAAACATATCAAGACAATTTCTGAGCTAAAGAAACCAACAGTAGAGATATTGCCAGTATTCAGCAAACACAAGCCATTCTTTTAGAGACAGGAACCATTTTTTACCCCTCAATACCACAGCAGGGACATTTTTCAAAACATGCACCAGTGAGATAACACATTTAGCTTGGGTACAGAAAGAGAGGAAATGGTGCTCTTGTGCACATTCATTGTTCCCAAAAGTCATAAAGATACAATACAGCTTTAGCAAAAAGGCTAAACTTCATACCTCTGGTATGGTTTGATCATACGAATTGGTGTGGTAGTCAAAAATCTGTCTGGCTTGGTAATTCAATTGTGCTGTACAACTAGAGCACAGGCTGTGCAGTGATGGATATAACAGTTAAAATATTACACAGGTAACAGGTTCTACCGACAAAGAAGTCTAAAATTGTATTGGTGTTAAGAGGTAAATTGTACTGAGACATTAATTACAATACAGATTCCAATCTACACCTAAATGGGCCCAAAGTATAGGAAACCATTAGTTGGAATGCAGGAACAAACTGGCCTGCAAACAGAAAAACAGGTCTTCTAGCTCTGATTATGCTATAGTATGTAGAAGGTAATGTTCTGTGCTGATTGGTATATATTCAAAGAAAATATGGGGAGAAAAAAAAAATCAAAGTATGAAAAACTATGTTAGCTTAAAACCAAAAGTGAACAGAAAAAAAAGATGTAATATAATATATTTTCTCACTGGAACAACACATACACAGTTGTCTTTTTTATTTACACATTTATTTTAAATTTAATGTATTTGTTTAGTAAGATGCTCTATAAATCATCACATTTCATCTACCACTGACCACCAAAGTTAGAGGGTTTGTTTATTTTCATGTCTACTCCACAACTGTTACAGTGGGCTTAAAACTGGACCTTCAGGTCCTTAACATTAACATTTCAGTATCCGCCTCGTGTAAAGCTGGGATATTACCAGCTGACACATCAGTAGTTTATGTTACTGAAACTCAGTAGAGGTATCCTAATCTTAAGCCACTATATGAAAAGGAGTAACTGAAAAAGAAATTAGTACATACGAACTGGTATTTGTATTAAGTAATTACATATTTCTGCGATTTGTCCATTACAACAACGTGTCAGACTTACTTTAGGAGTCAGCCCCATCTTACTGCCATAAAGGTTTAGTGCTGTGCCATTCTTCCCGAAGTCCTTCTGTGCACACAAAAATAACCCCCACAATGACATACACTAACTTTTACGGAAGAAGGAGAAGCATCAGGAAGTAAGAGTAACTGCTAAAGACAGTAATAATCTTTCAGCCTGGTTCTCAGGAACATTTACTACTGAAAATAACATTGCAGCATTGCTCACACCTTTTGGGACATTTATTCAGCCAATACTATCCTAACGCAATTATGTCTTAGGCTTTATACAGCAGAAGATGTTATATACCTGAAAAACTAGTTTATAGTGCCCTGTCGCTGCTTATCTAGCCAGATATGCACTTCAGAAGCATGAGTTTGGAGGTTGAATTTCTTTCTTTGTTTTTAAAAGGCACCTGCCCTGATGTATAAAAGTGACAAGAAAAATTATGATACTCAACACGTTGCTAAAGCACCCTCAGATATGAAGAACTGCTGTTTATTACAAGGGCATTATAAACATAATTTCCCCATTGCTTGGTTAAAACAAAAAAACCCCAATCTTTCACCAGGATTACTAAGCAAAGGCTACAGTACTACAGATGTACTACAGATGCAACTGCTAGAGAAACCTGCTTTTAAGTAGTCAGAATATATTATGCTGCTGACCAATAGAGCAGAGCAGACCAGTACCAATGACATTCTTTGTCATCACAAAGAGAAACAACGTATACTGAAGTTACACAAATTTGGACACCAACATACAGCCCAAATTAGCTTCTTGCAAAGGCAACACATAATTTTAAATGGAATTTTCTTCATAAATAGACGTAGTGATGTAATGGTGAAAATTTATGGGTTTTTTTTAACTGCTAGATAAGTGTACAGTACAGTGTTCTGGAAAGCTTATATGGAATACCTTAGGTATAAATGGCAGAGCAAATAATTTATTTTGTATTTTTGAGTGAAAATACATTCCATAAAGATGATTCACTTCAAGTATGATTCTTACTATAGCAAACAACCTTTGTTATGGGAGACTTAAATAGTAAGGACCTCCTCTCCAAATTAAGGTGCACCTTAAGTGATGTATAATGACCTAAAAAAGAAGGAATCATATAGTTAAACATGTAATGATAAACACTTGCTATGGACGCATACTATGCCAATGAATATGAACGGCTGGTCCCTCCTCTAAAACTGCTCTGAATTTTGCTTAGCTGTCAGTGAAAGCAGTCAGCCTTCTTACACAGAGAAAACAAGAGGAAGGACTATGTTTCATTTTTTCCCAAATAAAATAGTGACCAACAGGTTGACTAGCCAAAAAAAAAAGAACCTGGCACTTCTCCTAAGGGGACAGTAAGGACATATCTGCATTTGGGTTTTCATCTTGGGTCATAAATGTGATTTTAAAGCTAATTTCCAACCATTTCCCACTAGCTTTTTCTCCAGTTTGCATCAGTGAGAAGCCTCTCAAGAACATGAACTGCTTTCCTATCAGGTGATTAGGACCTTGAGCCACTAATGAGCTTCAGTCCGTGGAACAGACTAGAGCTAGTCCAAAATGAAAAACCAAACTACCAAACTCAATGACCCTGAAATGTGCAGATACCATGCCCTCAGTGTATTTCTTCACTTTACCAAGCCACCCTTGTTTCTGTGTACTATTTGCTAATGTAGGCGATACACACAGAGTAGATGTATAAGCTACCAGGAGGTGTCGAGCCAAACCATATAATCTAGCAGGCTTTTAATAGTAGATGTGGATACCACAAGAGGTTCTGGCTTTATGTTTTGTGTGCATGTGTCAATTTCTGCTAAGTCAAGCACATCTCTGGCTAAACAAATATGCTGCTGAAAATTAATTTATTTGATTTATAGGATTTTCTTTATAGGATTTCTTTACACTTTTCAAGTATACAACATATCGATGTGTAATATATTTTTAAAATACTGTATCTTGAGTATTATTTAACATTTACATATTCAGAGACAACATATTGACTTATCCTATTCAGCAATTTTACTATTTCTATGTTGTAGTACAGATTTTCCTATTTTACTGCCTGCAGCTGACATCCAGAAATCAATTAATTCCACTCCTCCCATCTGCCCTGCAGTAAAAAACCTCCCAGACAAAACAAATGTCTTTTTTTGCCTTCAGTCTGATCACAGGGTAGTTTGTAAAAAGCTAGTTACAAAAAGTATTTCTCAGGATTTAAAACCATTTTGTGTGACAATTATGAAGGAAGATTTTCTCTTTTTGGACTCATTATTTTGATGACTCATGCACCTTCTTTGCCTGGAGTTGGATACTCTCGGACGTAGAATACTAGAAACAGCACTTATCTGATTTAAGGGTCCCAAGTTATATTTTTCCATATTTATTATGATAAGATCTAAGTTAAAATGAACATTCCAGAATGGATGACAAGAAGAATGGTTTACCTATTTCCACAGTGAAGTCCAGTCAGTTTATCTTGACCAACACCAGTTTGTTTTGTCCTTATTGTCCTGATTGAAAAAGGTTTTTACATTGAATTGTATGTGCACTTTATTCAATTGTATGTGCACTTTATTCTTGCCCGTGTTCCTTGCTCACAGCAGGAAGGTGGGAACTAGATGTTCTTTAATGTCCCCTCCAACCCAAACTGTTACATGATTCTATATAAAAATTGTTTCCTTAACATAAGTAGAGTACTTAAATTACATTTGGAAACTACTGGTAAATCACTGTTAGTAAAGTGAAATTGAAAAAAAATACCCACACTTTGTTTCCATCACTGTGAGTGCTAACAAGATGTAAAGGTAGCAATAAATGTCCTTCACAATGAAGTCAGCAGTAATTGTATGCAAACCTTCTCTACAAGTATTGCAACAACTTGGACTCCAAGTATCATTTACCTCAAAAACAGCTGAGATAAAAAATAAATCTGCTTTGATAAACAATGAATAGTTCCGTATCAAATATATTATTTTGGACTTGCAGGTTACTTCAAAGACAGAGGGATATTACCAATACCAAAACTGGTAGCACTAAACTCAGCATCAGTGTGGATCATGTGGTTCTTCCTGTATGAATGATGAGTTTCCACATGATCCTCTGTTCCTCTCAGGAATACTCAGATCATGGTATAATGCTGGTCTGTCTTCTCATCTGTCTCCCTGCCTCTTCCCTTGAGCACTTCTTCACCATGCCTTGTGAGTTTCAGAAGACCTACCTAGAGTGTACGATGCCAAAATTCACGACTTTACCTTCTATCTCACTACATACGCTAGCTTCTCTGGAAAGCCGTGCTTCATTCTATGGAAAGCCATGCTTCATTCTGTAGAAAACACTGCTCTAAAATACCCTCGTTTAATACAGTTTTCCACTGTGAACTCAAGAAAAGTTATTCTAGGTGTTAGATCCTGCATGAGCCTTGTGTCTCTGGGCCAATTTACTTAAGCTACTCTGTAGCTCCAAATAAAATTTACACAGTACATTGACTCTGTTTCTCACTTGAAGGATCCTCCCCTTCCTATTCTGTTCTAGGTAGAAACCCCAAGCACAGCACTGGACAAAAGTGTACACAATAACAATAGCATTTGGATGATTTGAGATCAGCTAATTGATTAGATAATTCATATAAAACGTGATAATAACTTACTGCAGAAAAATGAACAATTAAAAAGTCAAAAAGCTAGAGAAACCAGAAAGCATTTAAACTTGTGGTAGTTTTTGTCATAAAGGTACAAAATAAGGCAAGAACATTTAAGTTCTCCAACTAGTTGTGCTAAATATAGGGGAAAGTGAGCACCCAGATTTGGAGAAAGACTTTGCTGCTTAGTATTTTTGTTTGGAGGAGAACAAGAACATTCCCCTACAGTCATCCTCTTTCTCATGCCAAGACTGTAACGAGTCCATGCACTCAGACTTACCACAATAATTACATTCTCACGCCCTAAAGGCAATGTTGTTTGAAGCTGTCCATTTTTTGGTCATTTCATAAACCTTCAGAGACTGCAGTTTTCCAAATAAATTTCAAGACTTCAATATTAAAGTTACTTAAATAATCAGTAATCCACCAGGCCATAGTTTGAAAAATGGGGAAACAAACTTCGCTAAGCAAGAATTGATAGTACATAATTCTTGCTGTACACTGTCCAGGCAATACTTCACTTATTAGTTATGTCTGATCTTCTACACTAGGGAGAACATTTGCCCTCAAGAGCCTAATACTAGAAATGGCATTGCATGATTCAATATTTTTTGTTTTGTTTAAATTTATCTAATGTTTAAAATCTTGCATTTGAAATTAAGAGGAATCAGTAAGGCAAAAGGCCTAGTTTCACATAATTCATAATTGCAGGAAATGTTTTTTGAACCTTGGTTGACTCAAAATTTTTTCTCATGATTTTTAGCAGTATGATCTACTTCCCCAGTGAATCATCCAGAATGAACAAGAAGAGATCTGCACACTTGGAAATAGCAACAGAATCTCGCAATCATTTTCAAATCTTATACAGATTACATAGCTTTATATTTCCAAAACAAGCTCCAGATGTGTAAAACAGCAACACTTGATTTGTGATATGACTAAAAGATCATTTGCCTTTTTCTACTGGCCTTACAACACTACAGTTTGATGTCATGCTGCTCTAATTCTTCTAGTCAAAAGGAGATACATAGGCAAATGCTCTCATCACTCCTCTCTGGCATCTCCCTTACATAACTAGTAGTACAGCCTCCTAGAGAGTCAGTGAAACCTCCAGAGTGCAGTTCAGAGTGTGTAAATTTGATGTTAAATGTCAGAATGTATGAAGACTCTCTTAAAGAGTGTCTTTAGAAGTCATCCCAATAAACTACAGGCTTCAAAATGAAGACAGGCGACTCAGACTTGAGCAGGAAACACATAAAATCTTCAACACATCCTCAGTAATGCAGATGAAAACAACACTATCCAAAATTCTTTCCCCTGCCCACAACTTAGTAGCTCATGAGGCAACTGAAGAACTCATAATACATCACATATGGTTTCACAGTCACAGTATTCTTATAATTTAATTTATAAAGTCCCATTTTTTTCGTAAGCATTACAAGTTAGTTAACTAGTACGACAGCTCTTATTTATCAGTTAACAAATGTACTCAGCTAGTCTTGATGGCAAATATTCTTTTAGGTGGAATTAGTATCAGGGAGGATCCATAGTTCCAACACTGCCACACCCAGCTAGTGTCACCATGCAGGAGAAAAATTAATAGAAAAGGTCAAATTGTTTAACAGCATTATGAAGTAACATTGTTAGAGTCAGGAAGAAATCTTGTGATTATTTATCAACACCATCAGCTGTAGAACAAAGAGTTGAACAAAAGCCAGGGGGAAAAAAATCTACTCATTTAAAAGGAGACTCATTTACTCATTTAAAAAGTAGTCATAAAGAAAGTCAGAGAAGGTGATGAACAAAGATATGCCAAACTGATTTTAAACATTGCCAAAAAAGCACAGTATTGCACTGTACTCTGTATGAAGATGAATGTGAGTATTTCAGACCAGAAGATCAGACTGGAACAGGAATGGCAAGATTGGTTTAATCACACCAATCTTGCCAATTGGTTAGAAGTGAGACATATGCATTGCTTAGACTAAAAAGGCTCAGATCAATGCAATTAACTTCCTTGTACTTTATATTCCCTAAGCAATCAGCAAAAAAGTTCAATTAAAATGTTAAGCAATGTTTTTCAGCACAGAAATACATATCTTGCAAGTATAAATGTTTAAAAAATACCCTTGAGTCTTTTTATGCACCAGGAGAAAATCTAGCATTTATTTTTCCCAAATTCAGCCTCTTATTTCTGTAAGATGCCCCCAAATCTTTTTATAATTCTTTCAATTGCATATAAACATAATCTCCTGGTATTAGTATATTAGCTTGGCTAAATATAGCAAGGAGCACTTGTGTTTTATGGAGCATTTTCTTTGGTATGCAGCTAATATAAATAAAATGAGCAGAGAGAAGTTGGCAGTGTTCCACTGACATTACATCACTTTTCCTTAATAGGAAACCTCTCTGCAACTTAACATCTTGCTTTAAACACTCAGAAGTGTCCACAAAGTCTTCAGTGAGGATCATCATATAAGGCCAGCAGTTAGCTGCAAAGGACTAGAACAGAACTGGATCTCCCAGCACAACATTGAAAAGAAACTCTCAAGTGAAAACCACCTTTTAAATGTCACCAACCACAGGGCAATGGAGTTGCATAGTGTCTAAGAAAAGACATGTAAAATGTACATAATTCCAGTAAAAGCAAAGGATAAAGTTCTAATTCCTATGACACTACTTCTGTAGACTCAGCAATTCCTCTAGAAACCAACAAATTAAAAACAGAGGCCTAATCCAGCAGATATAAATAGGACAGAGACACAAGCATCTTTCACAGTTTCATTAGCTGCTTACTCTTTGTGTTCCTCAAAAAGACAAAACCTTCTATTTTGTGGAACCAATCACTGTGGTCCCTCATCTTTAGTATGACATTATTTTGAAGAAATTAGTTAATTATTGTAAAATATTACATGATATTTATTTACTAGGAGACAGATGCTGCCACCCATACAGGTTGAGCTTTTCATCAAAAACAACAGGACTTCTTGACTGTACACAATGAAAATAAATGATATGAAGCAAAACTCAGTGGACCTACAAGGCTCCTCTGAGAAAAAAACAAGTCCTTGCACTCAGTTTTTCTCATCCATTACTGAGATTGCTAGTCCTTATTATGTCATATGTTGAGAGCAATATATGGAAATATATGGAATAGCAATCCACATAATACATGAAAAATAAAAGAGTCCATAGAAATTTAGGTTCATGTTGTAATTAATGTAAACAGAAATTCCAGTTATTGTATTTCTAATGTGCAAATTGCCAAGCAATAATCAAATTCTCGCTTCAAGTCTGCATGCCATATTTGCTGGCATGGAATTTTATTGAGAACATAATTTATTTAGGCACTGTCACACAGACATACACATGAACACAAAAATGTATTTACCACAGTACAAAAAGCCATGGTAGGTCATTTTGTCCTCTGCTTTTTCCAGAAAAGATTGAGAGGAATTCACTGAGTGGATCCTACTGCTTTTGGTTGCAGCTGTGCAGTGAACAATCTTAAAAAATTTACAATAATTGTTGCCAAGTTTACATCAGCGACTCTCAGTAAAGAAAATCATAATCTAGTAAAGGTATGCATAAAATAAACATAAGGTAGGGTACACTGAATATCATTGTGAATGCTTTCATTTAGGAACCACCTGGTCTTACGATATCATGAATTCTCTGTCCCACTTACTCAGTAAGACATACCCAAATACTTCTGTATGCCCAGCCCTGTTCTTCCCTGTTCTTCCAGCTGTGATGGCACAACAGCTTAGGACCCTAGCAGAAATGACAAGTGAATTAAAAGATGAAAGTCAATGTAGAATTGAGTAAATTGATGGTTTTGTTTGTTGGTTGGGTTTTTCGTGGCTTTGTATTGGGTGATGGGTTGTTTTGTTTGTTTGTTTGGCTTTTTTAAATCTTGGGTTTGTTCAGACTAAAGAGTAGCCACCCCAGGGGTTCTGCTGGTGCAGGAGAAAAGTGGTGCTTGAGGAACAAGCATCTGAAAGCTGGACCTCTCATAGGTCACACGGCCAAGGCAGGGTTTGCAAAGCTGTATCTTTAGTTGGTAATCGTGAAGGATTAGAATGAACTTCTATATCCATTCTTCAATGGATGACTTTGCTGTTAACTTCTGAATGGCAATGACCAAGTAAGACCCTAAAGTTTTAATTCACATATATATTTTTAATTCAACGGCCCCAAAAATTAATGAGCTCTTTAATGGAGGTAAAGCCAAAGTTAAGTTTACAACAAGAGAAATGTAATTTCAAACCGGTTAGTGTGCCCAATGAATAACCGGAAAAAATTTCACCTCCATTGCTATAAGTATCTAAAGATTTCAAATAGGGGTATTTGTGCAATATTAACTCACTTTTACCAAAAATACAGTACAGGCCTAAAAATCAGGACCTGTAGCTTAAGACTTGATTGCATGATTGACAAAGGTATTAAATAACAATTTCACATGACCAGTCATAGGCTAAGATGAATTAAATTAAACTCAAAACAAAATTGACAATAATATGGCACCTATATTTATCTAACATTAATTGAATCTTATTACAATAAAGCTTCACCAAACCCTGTTGATTGGATAACAGAGTTCCTGCTAAAATAAATTGTTACAACTCTGTTAAGTTTCAACTGTTGTACTATGTTGCTGTGTCATTTTAGAAGCAGAGAAAACATCTTCTAAAATAAGCGGTAATGTAAAAAAATCAACTGCAAGTCTCTCACTCATCCATCCCTCCACTACTATTATGCAAGTTATCCTACTGTATACAGCAACTACAAGCAGAACTGATATGCTAGCTGGACATGTACATGTTGAATCCATCATTGTTTTATCACAGAAAAATCAAGCTACAACTGCTTTCCAAACTTGTTTAAATGAATTCAGGAATTCAAACCAGTAGCCTGTGAGTTCAGACACACAGACCTACAACTGACACCAACTGGAGCAACAGTAATTAGTAGCTCCAAAAATCAGGCAACTTTCATATGAATTTAACTTCATTCAAGCAAATTTGAAAATTTATGTTTAAAAATTTGTCCCTGTATTGAAATACATTGTTAAAAAAATTATTTGTTTGTGCTCCAGGAGTGATTTTTTTTAAGGATAATTAAGTATCTCAGTAATTTGCTGTTACTTAAACGGCACTGAAATTCTTGGAAATGCAAAGGTCCAGGTTGCAGGTTAAGTCCTACCAGTAGTAACACAAATGGAAAGCACCTGATCAGCATTTGGTAGTGTGACTGAAGTGAGTCAATCTCCATGCTCTTCTGAGAAAATTTGTTACAAAGTCTGAATACGCCACCTTTTGCATCAACCCTTTATTAGCAGATTTAAGCAGTGAAAATGCAGAAATCTTTCTTTCGTGCCTGGAAGATGTCCCTATATATAAAAGATTATGAGAATTTTTTGGTGGATAGTAACTCTGTGTCTCTGGTGTCACTCTGGAGTTTTTCCCCAATTTTAATTAAATACTCAGATCACAGAGAAGGCTTATCATGGCATACAAATCCAGGTAATCTAAATAACAGTGATGAATGACATCATCTGCCCCAAAAATTGGAATAAAAAAACCTTCCGGCTAAGTGGTATGGCAGAATTTCTCACGAGCTCAGGAGAACTTTTTTGGTTAAATGACCAAGTTAAGGGTAATAATATGTAACTCTTACAAGTTTTAAAGCATTGGAACAGGCTGCCCAGAGAAGTGCTGGAGTCACCATCTCTGGAAGTGTTAAAAAATGCGTGGATATGGCACCTGAGGACATGGTTTAATGGTGAACACGGTGGTGGTGCTGGTTTAATGGCTGGACTTGATGATCTTAAAGGTAGTTTCTAGGAAATCTTGAGAAAGCTCACACAATGAAGTCTCAGAAGAAACATCAGTTGAATAACAGTTTATAATACCTAGAAATGTACAAATCAGAAGGTATGTCCTTCAATATCACCTAATTATCACTTAGTTAACTTTGGCTTAGCAACCAGTTGTACTAATTCTATGCAGTACTTTTCACCTACAGTTTAGAAATGTGGCTTTTCCCTCTGTTTTGGCCTCGGAAACATGAAACTAGAGCTGAAGGAAACAGTTGGACTGGTGAAATTATAGAGCTGGAATTCCACTAGAGGTGAAATTATATCAGAAAAATACTCCTACCACAACAGGTGCTCCAAACTATCTAGGTGTATACTTACTACAGAACAGAAACAGAAAGGTTTAGAGTTAATGACATATAACCAAGTAAACCTGGCACTTCCTAAAGACTTTCATAACTTTGTGCTATTCCAAGCCATTGCCTGACTTAGCCTGATTATGATGTACAACACTATTATTTCTGATGGCTTACATATCTTTCAGTATTTAGGCCCGTGTGTAAACTCATCAACAACAGTAAATGTAATCCTTATTTTACTGGGGAACAAAAAATCCAAACATGCCACAGATAAACCTCAAGAGTTAGCACCTCAATGAGAATTTGAGCAGAAAGACAATTATTCCAGAACACTGGACAACACATAATATTATAATAGCAAAACTAAAAAGATTTTCTGAAAAAAAGGCACTGAAATGGTTTCATTAAACCAAAAGCACAAGTTTCATTTAAACATGTTTCTGTCCACACAGCATGCCAATTGTACAATTGTCATATGATAGGAGTCTGTGCAATGCAAGCCCTGATAAAGATAACAAGAATATTAGGCACACTCAGCAATTTACAGGACAAACAATTAATTTAGACCTGAATGTATACATACAAGAGCATCCAAGGAAAACTCTAAAACATTAAAGTGCTTCTCCATAAGGAAAATACATCTTTCATGTACCCCAGCATTCAAAAAATATTTCACAACCTCTTTTCTGTCCTTAATGCAGTATGTTGCAGTTACTTAGTCTACATTATTCTATGAAGTTCCTCAGTGGTCAGTGATTTTAACAAACCCTAAAATTTTCAAAATGAAGGACAATTAACTGAGAAACTAATCATATTAGTTAGTACCTTCCTTCCTTTATAAGTGACTCTTGACAAAGACATTTTCAAATTTATGTAAAACAGTGAACAACCTATAAAACAACTTTTGCGGAACCTGAAATAATTAAACAGAGGAAGCATTTAAGAATAATTTCAAAAACCAACCACAGAGATTAACACTGGTAATTTGGGAAGCTTGACAGCAAATTTCCATTATTCCATCTCTATCACAAAGACTATCAATGATGACAGAAAGAATTTTAAAAAATCAGAAGCACAGTAAGTATTATTTAATTATGAATTTGTGAAGATTTTAAGACAAGCAGCTACTGTCTTGTATCTCTCTTTATGTGGGGCCATGGCATTTCCATTAATTAAAAAAGGACTATTCACATGTTTTACAAATCTCTCCCAAACATCCCAGTTTCACTCTGATTGGTCAACCCACTATTACTCCGTATTACTAACTTTGCTCTGCCAGTACTGGAAATTCTGGCAGATACAATAAATCTTTTCGGAGAAAAGATAGGTTACTTAGCAAAAATATTGGGCATATCAGAGCTCTGTATGTTCATACAAATTCACTCAACTCCCCCAGCTTTCATCTACTGCAGATCAGCTTCCTGCTTAAAAGCTTTCTAATTCTCTTCTGTTCTCTTTATCAATAAGCATGTTCCTTCAAATATTAGCATTGCAAACAGTTTCTCTAATTCAGTACTTGTACAAGAATTCACTCAGTAAATAGGGCATGTCTCTTGCATTTGTAGACAGTAATGCTTAAAGCACAAACATCTAAACATCCATCTTCTTAATCCAAAAAAGGACATAATGTGAGTGCTGTGTTTTAGTTACAAACCTACAATTAGCTTTGGTGGTCAACAGAGCTTTTTTGTAATTTATTATAATTAACTGTCCCATGGTCACTCCTCTTTTCTAGTTACAGTCTACCATAAAAAAGCCCAAAGTTTGTACCCAACAGGAATGTTAACTTTATGAAGTTACAAAACAGTTTCAGAGACTATTAAATGTGAGAATGCAATAGTCCTGTCTGGCAGCTTGCAGAAGGAGCAAACTGCAGCCAGAGAAGGATGAAACCAGAGATATTTTATTGCCTTTTAGTAAAACAACATGTTAAATCTAACCTTAAAGGTATCAATACTTTTTCTGAACCAAACATTTCACCACACAGAGACATGCCCACAGATAACAATCAGATCTGTTTAAGAACTGCAGGAATGGCTTACTTCATCACAAGACCTGCACAGCAAAAGAACCTGAAACTAATTGATAACATTTGTGCTCACATGTTAATACCCTGATTTATTACTGCAGCCTGTAATAGACAGAACATCCACAATTCCTATGTGTGTTTCTGAGGTCTAAATTTTTTGATACTTCTGTGATCCTGCAGAATCCCTGGGATCATTTGTTGAAGAAAACTTCCAGTAAGAGATCACAGACCAGCTGGATATGCTGAAGCTTAGGCAATCACAAACCCCTGCTCTTTTAAAATGTCAGCTCCTGCTCCAAAAAGCACTGCTTCCCTCCTTAAAAGATTCCTCAGAGTTGCAACCAAGTCCTTGATCTTGGGCTAGCTGCAATGCATGTGGTCAGTGCTGAGGTTCGCCATCCTGGGAATGGTTCCACCACGCGCTGCTCCACACACCACATGACGCGCCTTTGACATCAAGACTAGATTGGTGCAATATGTTCCAGCTAGGGCTGCAGAGAGGGCTGACGTGTTGCTTGCAGCTGGTTGCTGATGGCAGCCATATAACTGGTAGGAGAGCAAGGGAAACATGGCAAAGATCCTGATTTCTGGGCCTCCTGTTCTTTTTCTGGATATTTCAAGTGATTCTGATAAATGTCATTATTTATGTTACTTGTCTCTTTATATCTGTCCATCAACGTGACCACTAACTTTTGAAAGGATGGGGCACATGTGAATCTAGAGTTTTAGAATCAGTGTATAATTTTTATTTCTGAAATCACAGAAACAGTTAAAGTTGCTGTGGTTTATGGGTCAGAGATAATCACAGATGTAACCTCAGAGTCAATAGCTCAAAGTTCATCCTTTGTTTTAGAAAATGTTGACATATTTTGATTTTATCTTATCAGACACTCCTTTTTTCTCTCCATCTGTGTGGAAAATTTGCATGCAACAGTAATCCAGTTGCATATCTATGAAAGCAGTGTCTAAGCATAAGTGTTTCTGAAATACAACTGATAAGAATGGTTTCTTTCTCTTTTTTAAAATGAAAAAAGAAAGGGGCTTAGGTATTTTAATGCAAAGCAGAAAACAGAAGCAGTAATTTTCCAGAAATTCTTGATGAACCACCTAAGAAAATATTAAACAGTTAATAACTGCAAAATCTCTAGCAGAAACTCCAAAAGCCACTAAAGATAAAAGAATGGAAACCACATGTAACATCCTAGAGATGCACAAGACAACATGATGTACTTTCAATATAGTTTCTGAACTTCCAGAGTCTGACCATATAAATTGGATTTCACATGCCTACTGACACTGATAGAAGAGGTGTCTCTCTTTTTTTACATTATTTACAGATCTCAAGATTTTTAAAAATATAGGAAAAATGTGAAGATTTATAGGAAATAGAGACTTTCTCCTAGAGCACAGCCAAGCAGTATGGCAATCTCTTTACTGCCTGAAAAAAATTGCCTACAAATGTTATATGTGAAAGAATAAACATTATTCAGCAGGGACATTGAACTCATGCATATGAGAATTGCCATCGATACATGAAAATTATCAGGTAGCATTAGAAACGGAAAAAGAATAGAAATTGACCATGTCAGATGAGGAAGCATGTGTGTTGTGGAAAAGAAAATAATCTACAGTTTATAGAGAAAAACACACAGTCTGGTAGCTTGTCAGCTGAGCAATACTAATGAACACTTCTGAAATCCAGGTACTTTTCATGAAAATATCTGAAAGACATTTGTTGATATGCACCAATACCTCTGTAGGTTGGATATTAATAGTTGATTTAAATATTCTTAATGTAATTCTGGTTTTAGGCACCTCAGATTTGCACAGAAATAAATGGCATCATCTTGCAACAGACTCACCAGCAGTAACACAATACCAAGTAACTCATGCCTTCATTTAATTGCCCAAAAATTTTAATAGGAAACACAAATCACACACAAACACAGACTCCATGAAAATACCCCGTCCACAAAATATTACGACCAACTCTGGGATTTTCAAAGTCTCACTTGTACTAAAAATTTCACTAGATCTTGGGTCAAAACAAAAATACAACCATAAATCAGGTTGCCCTCCTGAAACCTTCAAACACTGCAAAGAAAGGCTTTATATTTCAGAGCCAAAATAAGTAGAGTGAGGTGGGCTAAAAGAAATACAGCACCACTGGGTTTCTGAGAAAGAAAAATCTCCTTTCATTTGCGCAAAACTTTCTATGTTGCCTTGGTGAATCTCCTTGCTAGCCAAAGTTGGCTATTAAAGCTGCTTTTCACTTAAATAGCCGCTTTAAGCAAATCATACACATAAGACAGATAGAGATTTTATACTGTGTAAGGACACACACACATATGTATATTCACACACTGTTAGATTCATATGCACACAGAAACAGACTTGCATTATCTTCTCTCGTAATAAAGTTCTGCACAATCTGTTCTTTGAAGTTAGAAACATTTTACACACTTCTGGATGTAGATACACACATAGCTCTTAGAACTGAAAGAAACAATTATGTTTCTACTGAGTGCTTTCATACTCTGATTCAGCCTATTCAGAGGAATGAATTCAGCCATAGAGTAAAAATTTAAAGATACTTCAAAATCCAACTACAGAAACATAATGATGCTTTTTTAAAGATAAGTCTTCCAAGTTGTGAGTAAGGTGCACAAATGGGTAGGAGCAAGCTCAGTTTAAAGTTTGGCCTAAAACCAGCAGGTTGGGTCTCCCGAGAAAAACTGCTGTAACACATGGGTCTTGATTTAAACCAGATTTCTGTATTAATTGTGGCTGGAGAACTGGGGTCATACTTTTTAAACGAATCTGTAGAAGAAGTACAAAAAATCTAAATATTCCACTCTCTTTTTTTATTCACTGGAACCCAGGCAGGACCTTCTAATGAAGTTTTTCCAGTCCACCAGATACTGCCTGCCTGCATTTCTTGCTCTTTGATGTACATTTGTTTGCATCATAGGAGAGGAATCCATTTTAATTTGCAATTTAAAAATTAAATCCAGCTGACTGAATCTTTATATCAATTCAGCATTTTGGAAGACACCTTTAAGATCATCAAGTCCAACCATCAACCCAGCACTACCACTGTAACTTCTAAACCATATAAATTTTTTTTCCTGATACCTTATCTGAATCTACCCCCTTTTCAGCTTGAGACTGTTATCTCTGATCCCCTCACTGCAGGTATAGAAGAAGAGAGCAGCCCCCACCTCAACACAACCTCATTCCAGGCAGTTCTAGAGAGCAATGAAGTCCCCCCGCCCCCAGGCTCCTCTTCTCCAGTCTAAACATCCCCAACTCCCTCAGCCAGTCCTCATGTTCTCCAGCCCTTCCACGAGCCTTGTTGCCCTTCTATGGACATGCTCCAGCACCAAAATGTGAGGGGTCCAGAATGGAGTGCAGTTCTCAAGGTGTGGCCTCAGCAGCGCAGAGTACAGGGGGATGATCACTGCCCTGGTTCTGCTGGCCACACTGTTGCTGATACAAGCCAGGATGCCATTGGCCTTCTTGGCTGCCTGTTTTAGAACAAAGTTTGGTCATTTTCCTGCAAATGCAAAGACTGAAACAAATCCACTTGAGATTGTAAAAGCTAAATAATAATGTTGTAAATGTAACACTCTGTATTTTCCCATTATTTACATGCACACCTCAGGTTCTGTGCTGTCTTAATGGGTACAGTAGCATACAAGACAAATAACAGTCTTTACTGTGAATTCAGTGGGGTTATTTGGTTGGTATAAATCTTGACACCACTAAAAGAGTTTTTCATGTGCTAATCTATTTTTACATTTAAGCCTGGAAAAAAAATGTAACCATGTTGCCAATGAAAACCAAAAAATCTTTTCCTGTACATTTCTGCTGGCTGACACATCATGTCTACAAATAATAGCCTTTTTCTAAAAAACCTTAACTTCACACAATCCCAGAAGAACAAAGAAGATACGTGCCATCTTACAAACATTTACCAAAACTTGGATACTTTGGCAATGCAGTATAGAAGCTCCAGATGCTAAATCAACAGACTCAACTCTTCAACTAAATAACTCTTCCGTATTTTTAAGGCTGAGGTAGGAACTCAACCCCGTGTTACCACTTTCTGCTTGAAATATACTATAGTGAACTGTTATAGAAGATTGTGTTCTCAAAGAGAATAATTAAAATAATTGTCTTTTCTTATCCTATGTTATATACTAGCACATTTATTGTACACCATCTTTTGAAATTGGTAGTCTGGAGCACATTTCAAGGGGAAATTTCAACAGGAACATATTTTGGTGATGTAAATGAATATAATTTCCCAGGCTCAGAAAAATGTCCTGGGAAAGACTACAAAGAATTCTGAGTAACTGCTACCAAACGATGGTTCAAAATAATCTAAAGTAACCTAATATTTCTTACTCAAATTTTGATCACTGGAGAGATATGCACACTATGAAAACCAGGGAAAGCAAATTCAGTTGCTTCTTGGCTCACCTCACATAGGTGCATAATGCAGAAAAAGCCCAGCAAGAAATTGAGTCCACTATATTTATTTATTTATATAAAAGTAAGTGTTGTTTATCTTAAAATTCCTTCCCTTTGTGGAAGGGGGAAGTGCTGGGGAGTGCCATACACAATACACTAATTACAATCACTTTCTGCTTCAATAAAGGAAATACAAACTTCCTGCCTTGGCAAAGGTTAGAATGTCTCAAGCAGGTGGGAAAAGGACCATGAAAGTGTCTAGACAGAAATGTAGAGGAAAAGTATTTCCTAAATTTTCTATTCATGCGCTAATTCAGAAAGTAGACTACGTGTATAAATAGAATTGCCTTAATTATTGGTTCCTTTTTGATAATTGTATTTTTAATTATATGAATACCAAAATGTTAAATTATCTATAAAGCTCCAGTAAGTGCTGACACCTGTGGTCACAAGATTCTTCTGTTCACCTTCATCAAAATAAGAGGTTAAAATTAGCCTACTAGGCATACTATAATTTGGTCAGTTATTACTCTCTACGTATTCTTCCCAGTTCTTCCAAATGCATGTATTATTGCTACGAAATCATTGCTGAGTATTGCTATTGAGTGAGCACTTCACTCCAAAGGAAACTTCATTACTTAATCCAGCACTGAAAAGCTATCTGTTAAGAAAGCAGGAATGTTTCCAAGATGGAAGATGATATGTGAATACAAAGTTCCATAGGCATATTCTGATTAAATGATATTCCCAGGATAAAAGATTTCCAGTCAATTGTTATGTTCTCAAGAATATATCTGGGACTATCAGTCAATTAATATGTTCTACATAACCCTGAAATTCTTATTGGCAAAACAAAACCTTAGGGCAACCAACTCTTTGCAGATCAGTAAAGGTCCAGTACACTCCCAAATACTTGAAGACTTTTTTCTTGAACAGTAAATGAAAAGATACACAGCAAAAACATTTTATACTGAAATTAAGCAACTGATGTTGCATATGCTCATTTTCACCTTTCAGTTCCCTTGCACCGCACCCGACACACTTACCTACAAATTTTCAAATTAAAAACTCATCTTTTTAAAACCAAAGGTCTTTATCTTCACGTATTTCAGGTGTAGTGTCTACAAATATTCATAATCTACAGGAAATGATGCTATACACACAGCAAAAACCTACATACATGACACCACACTGACTGTGACAGACTTTTCTTCTCCCAGGCACATGGATCCACATGAATGTTGGCATAAATAAAATTGCAAAGCAGTGAATTTAAGCAGAACTGGATGAGAAATTAAGTTGCTGCTTGAGGAATACAATATTTTCCATCAAATATATGATTTTACAGCATCAGTTTACTCTGCCCAGCTGAGAACCAGGTAAGTTCAATAACGTAAGTCTCTCACGGATCATTTTGAAACAGAGTAATAGAAAGAGGTTCTGTAGAGCAGAGAAAGAAGAAATTCTCCATATAAGTGGGCTGACCAGCATCCCACAGGTCAATCCCAGCCAGACCGCTTCCTTAGTCTTCCAATGCCTAAAGCCCAACAGCTGAACATTACTCATCAGATTTACCACTGTGTCCTTACAAAAAAGGAGGCATGCTGTTCTAACATAGCTAACATAGCTATTAGAAATGGCTGCTGCAGTCACACAGACCACAAAGTGGATGACACAACTGCAATCATGCTCCTGTTTGTGGAACAGTTAAGACTATCATGCCCTCCACAACCATCATATGAGCTCAAAAAATTCTGCAGTGCAAAGCAGAGAATAGTGAGTTGCTTTCTATTACCTGGAACCATAGCTTTCAATACTCACTTTACAATAACTGTAATTGCTCAAATACAGTAATTACTTTAGAACAACAGTTTTATATGTTGCAATCATCACACAGTGTCTGCAAAGAGAAAACAGTAGACTCAGGCTAGTCAACAGGCCCACAATAATTGGTGCATGAATGTCCAGCAAGATGAGCTTTGCCAAAGAAAAGAAGAAAGAAACTTAAAAACACTTTGATGATAATAGAGGATTTTCTAGGATTTCATTAAGCATAACAGCATAAAAACATTTCTTTTACAACAGCGCTTTTTAGTTGTTTGTTAAAACATGCTTCAAATTTTCAGAACAGTTTTTCACTGAAAAAGATGTTCTTGACTCAGAAAGCGGCAAGAAAAGTTATGTGACATATTTCCATCAACTGCTAACAAACCTTTACCACATATCCACCTTTGCAAAGTTAGGAAAACTGCTACGTCAGATTGGAGTGTGTGATAACTTGGTAAATCCTAATTTTTTGATTATCAGGTTTCTACTATCTGTAAGATAAGATAAACACTTTTATCCAAATGAGACACTCCTAATTCCAGCAATATCCTACCTGCATATTCATAAGTGTTTCAAAAGTTGCAAGAACATCTGTATATCTCCTACCTCATATTTCCGGTTTCTTTTATTCAAACTCTTATCCCTCTGCCCCCACCTTTTCCCAGAGGGTTTCTCCTCCTGGTCAGAAAAGTTAGTAGAAGAACATAATTTAACAGACAGTTTTTTCATGTTATGTACCCCAACCAAATGCAGGATGCAACACAATCTCTCTCAGAATCTTGTTCTCACAAGTATTTGCCCTATTTTCATAGTGAAATGGCTTGGATTCAATCAACAGTCACATGCTGAGAACCATTTCATTTTTTCTATGCTTTTTTTCCATCCTCTTGTTATCAATTCTATATCTTAATCCTTTTATGTCTGGTATGCATTGTGAATCACAGACCAGCTCTGGATGTCTGGAAACTGTTAGGCTTTCTTAAAGGACATCATCATCAACTTTTCCCACCCCAGAACGCCAGTATATTTCTGTGCACACAACTTGTAAGTGAACATAAAACATTCTGCACAATATGTAATACATTTTATGAAGTTAATTTCAAAAATATAAGTTTTGTTCACAGGATTAATGGTTTCCCTTCAATACAGTCACAGAATACCATGGAAAAACAGTTTCTTGACCTCAAAGCCTAATGAAACACTGACTGTGTCCACTCCTATTTTTAGATGTGTGCTCTGCAGTGCCATATTCCTTAATATAAAGCTGACCCAAATGTTCCAATAGCAAACGTTGGTTTCTCTTTGATAGCCAATGCATATCTCTGCTTTCCAAGTTTCTGTAAACACATCATTATAAAGAAGGCCAGTTTTACTTTTCCCAGCCTTCTTTCTAATTATGTGCCTGCTGCCAGGAAACTTTCCTTCTTTTTTTTTTTCTTCACTACTAACATTTAAACAAATGTCTGATGTGTGCTGCAGCCTTGGAAAAGAAGAAAAAACCCCTCCAAAGCTGTTGCTGTTATAAGTTACGAAGTTACTAAGTAACACCAAATTCCTTTCAACATCCAGTGATAAACATTAGACAAAAAAATTTAGCTACGAGAGTACATCAGTGCTAGATCACCAAATATGTCTTCCTTATAGACTTAGGAATTCCACAGAACAACCCAAAACTCCAATATTTTATTTTAGTTTAATTTTGTTAAGAAGCTGTACTAAGTTTTCTACAAGATCAAGTCTCCTGCCGAATACCAACGCTCTTCATCCAGAACTATCACGGGGTTCTTACAGAAGGCCCCTACAGAGAAGGGTGGCAAGCCACTCATAGTTTACTGCTCTATCATATCTATTCAGGACTGATTTAGCAAGTCTTGGGCTACAGAGATGCACAGAGCCGCTGCCGCCACAAAAGCATCCTTTCTGCTTTGGAAACACCAAGGGGACGGTCGGGATGGGCAAATAAAGTACATCAGCCAAACTCGAATGAGACTACAGACCATACGGCAAACTAGAAGAGCAAGAAAGAGTCGATCAAAATTAGAAATACTCGAAAGAAAGGCGGTCAGCCCGGTCCGATTACAGCATGATTTCATCTGCCCTGACCTTTCGCCTCCCATCACCGCTTCTGCCGTGCGTTCACCTCATCTGAAGAAGACACGTCACTACGAACTCCCGCAAGTACCCTGCCACCTTACCTCGGCAACGCTGAGCGGGCAGCTCTCACATACCCAGCGCAAGTTCGCAGCGGACGCGGGCGAGCGGCGGCGGAGCGGAGCGGAGCGCAGCGCAGCGGAGGGGCGCCCGCAGGTAGCCGGCGCTATATAGGGCGGGCCGGGCGCAGGCAGCGCGCCGTGACTCACCGAGGAGCTGCCGCCGGCGCGTCCCACTCCGGCAGCTTCACGTTAAGAGTCCCGCGGCCGCCCCGGGCGCCCGATGCGTGCGGGAGGCGTTACCAGGCTGCCGGGAACAAGAGGGAGACGTGGGTTTCCCGCGGCGAGTCGCCATCGGGGTCTTTTCTACCCACTGCAGCAGCCTAAGTTTTTCTACTTAGTAGAGTAGTTAGTTACTCTTCCTCGGAGCTGCAACAACTCTGACTGTGTTACGTTTTTTACCAAAAAAGGCTCGGGTCCCAGGCTGGAAGTTGACTTTTTTCCCTCCAGGAACCCGACATCCATAGCCAGCAGAAAAACTCGAGAAGTTGCTGCAGCAGTCTAAAGAGTAGAGGAAACATCCCAGTCTCTTCCATATTGCCACACAGCTGCACAAAAGAGTTGCTACGAGAATTTACATCACTTTTCTGAGAAGCAAAAGTTTCCACGATTTCCACATTATTTTTGTCTGCATGACATTGTGGGTGGGATGGCTACACATTTAATGTAGTACTGCAGAAGCCATGTCTCAAGTTGTTCTTCCTAGCCCTTTAACACTTTTGCTTTCTTTTAAAACAACACTTATGCCCCTACTCATCATTACCAAATCCCCAAGTGCTCATATTAAACTAAATTTAAAACTTTTTTTCAGAAAAAACAGTGCTATTGCACTGTAGTCATCTGTTTTACAAATAGTCTGTGTCTTCTTCACCTTCAGCATTAGAAACCAGAAAACATTTAGTATATGATATAAAAATCTTGCTATTTTGTGGTCTAATTATGCAAAACCTTCCAGAGTGCCAAACACTTACTATAAATACATTAATTATTGCTACATATTCCACTAAAGCCATCATTTGAAGGTAGATAATTCTTCGCCGCCCCCCCCCTTTTTTTTCTTTTTCTTTTTTTTTTCCCACAAGGAAATAAAGAGTGCCAGATTTCTTTTGTTGGTTCATACCCTTCCTACTGTAAGCCAGTTGGTCAGGATCCAGTGCTTCCATACAGGTTACATGCCAACATCAGTTTGATAAGTAATCATAGAACACAACTAATCACTAGTAACATCTGCTTAAACATCTGCTTAAAACAAGATAGATAATCTCAAAAGATACATCTATAAAATCTCAATTCTTTGCTTAGCCCATGGAGGTGACCAGTAGTATCGCTTGCATTTTCTACATCATGAACAGCAAATAAGTGGATGAACATGCTGCCTTTTACCTCAGTGTTCAACATCCCGGACAATGGTTAAAAGATTTTAGGGCAAATGAAAGCAAGGGTACTCCTCTCTCTTCTTTGAACTCCAGTTTCCAATCAGTGTGTCTTACAGTTCAGCTCTGGATGCCTGGAAGTCTGTTTGGTTTACAAGAACATCACCATAACAATTTTCCCCTACTAGTATGAAGCTCCAAAATGAGCAAGACCACTACCTGAGAAATTTCATTCCACAGTGGACAGTGCAGAACAAGGTGGCATTGAAAATTTCTTTGCTTACTCAACCACCTTCATGCCCTTTCACCATTAAGCCCTCTTTATGACTCAGAACTCACTGCACATCACTCAATCACTCCAGAATATAACAGGGAGAACAAAGGAATGCTGCCAATTAGGAAAAGGGTGGGAAAAATAAAGCATGTCCCCATTGCTAGAACAGAGAGTGACATGCCAGAACCTGGCAGCTAGAAGGCTGGCATGGCACTGGCAGTCTGTTTCCAATTCTGGGACATTACTATGGGGAAGAAGCATGGTAGCTCATACACATAGCATTAAGATAGTACAAAGATAAAAAGAGTATCACTCATGGCTGATCAGGTCTCTATGATTTTTGGTAGGTATGCTCATCAAGAATAGTATTTTATCTAACAAGCAGAACACAGTTCAGCCAGTAATAGCAGCAGATAACGTAACACACACAACAAAGAGCAGGCTGATGTACAGTAGGAAAAGTCAGTGATAGAAAAACAGTACCTGGACTTCACATCTCTACTGCACCTTCTTTGTATTTGAGCATAACAGATTGAAACAATACTGCATTAAAGACATGCATTAAGGAGTTGTCCAACATTTCTTCTGTCACAGCTCTTAAAATTTTTGCACATAAGAATTTTATGCCTATGTGTGTATGCATATGTTCAGTTCATGGGGATGGAAGATGAAAGCAGAGACGGCTTGTGAACATCAGCTTAGTTGAAGACACTTGCTTTTCTCTAACTCCACAAGCATAACTGGGCATGGAAAGTGAAAATGAAGCTCAGCTTACTGGGAAACAAGCATTGAGGCACAATGCTAGATAAAGATCCAAAGAGAAAAGAAGTAAAACCATATGCTTAACTTAAAACTTAATATGATCTGTGATTCTTTCTTGTAAACAACTTTGCCTATAATTCCACTCCCAGGAACATTTGTTTCTAGTTTAAGGAGTTTCCAACTACATGTACAGCATGACTGCCAAACTGAAATGAGAGAAACTAATTTACACATAAAAAGATAATTGTCTACAACTCGAATTAAGTCCTAATATTTAAAAGAAATAATTAACACACAATTATAACAAAAGGCTTTTGGAAAAATGCAGTAAAAGACCCCAACAATCCATTTCTGTGGACCAGGGAAGATTGTAGTAGATGCCATTAGTAAAGCAGGCAAACACCAAACTGCCTGAAGTTTTTTTGCTAGCATTCATTCTAACTTTGAGAAGCTTCACAAAATTAAGATTTACTTTTCATACCACCCTGTACATAAAATGAAATTAGTATTGTTTTAAGTACAAAAACTAAAAAGGACAACTTCAGGAAAGAAAAGCTGAAAATGCAGAGAGAAAACCTTACACAAAGTAATTACATCCTCAGCAATGAGAGAAAATAAATGAAAATAACTCAGAGGATTTCATGAGAGTCTGTCAAATTCTTAAACTACTACAGAATAATTTGTAGTATTTAAATACAACCTTTTTGCCTGCAGTGTATCTTCAATGAAGGAAGTGTATTTTAATAGTGTACATATATTTTCATTCACAACAGCTGGTTTCCAGGTGCTACTATATTACAAAAAATTACACACTTCTATTTCCTTTCTTCTCTCTGCCTCTTTGATTTTTCCTCATTATGATATGCAAAAATGTAGCATTCTAGCTGCTGACTTAACAAAGACATTTAAAGCTATACTGGAGTGTGCAAAATTCCAATCACACAAGACCAGACCTCTCAAATTTTTTAAATCAAAACAGGATATTTTGAAAAAAGAAAAAAAATCCAACAAATGAAACGTAAAAAATTCTGAGGTCTACGAAAAAGTTGTGACTGAGATTCAAATGGTGTTTTCTATATGGGGGAGATATATGACATGAGATTCTTCTGGTCTTAAAAACTGGAAATTAATTCAAGGATATAGGCATGCCTGTAAGTCAATCCAAACAGTATTCAGCCAGCCACAATGCAGCTTTGCATCATATTACAGTTCAAACATCATTAAGCTCAGATGGAAATGTCGGTAAAACAGAACCTGAAGGACTGACTAGAAGAGGGAATTGGAAGAGTTTACAAGCTTCCAAACAGATTAATATGCATCTGACTGAATTCAATGATCGATGAAGCCCAATTCAGCAATCTTCTGGTTTTTCCTACATAAGGGAAATGAATCCCATTTACACTAGCTCTGCAAAACAAGCCAACTGTTGTGTATTTCAAATTTTTTATTTAAAACCAAAAATAGTATTCCCATAAAACAACATCACCTCTCATACTGTATTTGACAAAGAAGTCAAAGCTCTTCTGCATAGCTTTGAATTTGGAATCCTAAGCCAGGAACAGGACACTGAGTTTCTTAGAATGCTTGAGAGTTTGAGATTTCTTTAGAAGGCCAGAATGCAAAGTTAGGATTTCCTAAAACCAGAAGTGACTATCTATATCTCTGAAACAGCAGTTACCAAACATGTGCCAGTCCAAAGCATTTAGCACCATTTCAAGTATCCTGTACTGCCTTACTTGGCTGGTGTTGGCAGTCACTAAGGTTGTAACTGTAAATTGCTTTGTTTGGTACTATTTCCTGTTGGTGAAATTCACAACGTCTGAACTAGAAGTACCAAGCTGTTTGTGGTTTTTGTTTTTCTTAGCACTTCTGGAAAATAAAGGATCACATATTTGTTGCAAGAAGGATTATTTAAGCAAACATTTCCCATCACTTTCAATTCTGCCAATACACACCATTAAAATTATGAGTTTTACAGAAAGGAAAACACAGCTAGAGCCAACACTTAATAGCAAATCATATTGCAGTCTGTGATCTATGAAAACATGACTCAACAACAACAATGACAACAAAAGATCTTTGTCCAAACTTCTAATAATACCTACAGAAAAACAAGAATTAGAAGTTTCTATTGCTGAGACAATTTTCATAAGGCAACAGTTACCATTTTAGTGGAAATATATGTATCCATGCGTGTGTGTGTGTGTGTGTACATGCAGGGTGACAAAGTGACTCATGCTTAAGTCTTCTTTTCTATACCATTATTTTACCTTTCAGACTAAAAGCACAAAGGTCTTCAGGGTAAAAAATTAATTAAATTATACTGATCACATTACTGTGTAACCCCTATGACAGCCCAGATTAAAAGCGTGGGTCTACTATTGTTGGTACTTTATAACAAGGAACTGCAACAATGATGGTTGAACAAACATATAGAGAAGTCAAGTAACCCAATAACTTCCTTAAAGTATCGAGATACTTCAGTACCCACACGACTGATCTGTTTCGTCCATGAGTAATCCATGAGATTTCCTGGCCTGCACAACTACTGATACAGCAATATGTAAGAGCTCTGGAAATTAAATATAACAAAATATAACCTAGAAAACAATTCACTCCTCAGACTTTACTTCATAGCAAAACTGACATAACACTTTTCAGCTGTAATACTGAAACTCAATTTTACAAGCATTACTGTGGATTTATAAGAGGTCTACCTGCACTTCAGATGCTCAAACTGTTAGAAAGCTTATAAAACATTGCAGACAGTTACAGCAATTTGAATGTCACCTGTAAATCCTTCCCAGTTCTGAACTCAAATCTGAACACTACATTCTCTTCTTTAATACCCCTGATATGGCAATAGTGAGTGTGTTGTATCTTTCAATTAGTTACACTTCAGTAACTTACAGCTGCTGTAATTGTGAGGCCTGTCAAGAAAGATAAAGAAGCTGTTTCTTCTGAGTCAGGCTTCCCAACAATATTTAAAATGTTTTTCAGTAGCTGTTTATGAGCTGATCTTGTCACAATTTCAAGATCAAGGCATAACTTACTTCCTTTCATCAGGACGTCAAGCTCACTGTGCATGTAATTGTTTGCTATAAAGGCTGTGGATTTAGAAGGCATTCTCTTGCAAACGTTTTGAAACCAGAGGAAACCAGGCCGGTATGTTAAACGTTACTGCTGAAGTTTGTGCCCACAGCTATTTAGTTTTCTCTGTTCTAGGTTTCACTCAGTCAGCAGAGATTATAGTTCTTCCTTCTGAATATTTGTTGTGTTGATTCTTCGTGCTCCAAGTGAGTCTGAAGTGAAAAAGTGAATGGCGTTCCATGTCTTTTTCCCACCAGGAATAAGACCTTTTAACTTCAGCCCACATAAGTAAGTAAAACAATGTCCCAAGACGCTGCAGATTAGGGTCACAGGGCATGAATTTTACACCTACATTTTAAGCAATACCTAACTTGCATTTCTGATATCCCACATCAAACTGCAAAGATGCTTTTGTCTCTCAGGGGTGCATGTGTACCCTTTCCAGATGAATTTCTAAGTTTTCATTAGAACACTACAGTAGACAAAAACTTTAAATGTGTTTATGCAATGCTTGAAATTATCTGCGATGGGATCCTTCTTTCTCCCTGGCAAAGGATGACTCATTTATCTCCAGTCTGCTAACCAATGGGGCTGCCAAAGACCCCTCCTTTCTAAACAAAAATCTGTAGAGAGTTTTCAGAAACATGAGAAAATATGATAAACACAGCTTGAGTTCTTAACTTTGCTGGCAGAAGATCACAGAAGGATATGGACAAGCCCGCCAGCCTCGATCCCCTGCATTTACCACTCTGCTGGTAACAACAGAGAGCAGCTCCCTGCACAAAGCTTGCTTCCCCGGCTTCCCTGGCATCTCCCCTCTGCTCCTATTCTGAAATCCTCCAGCTCCAACTTCCTTATTTGGTCGCCGGGACTGTTCTTTGTCTGGCTGAGCCCCCCGGGCCGCGCCGCCCCCGGCTCGGCCCGGCCCGGCCCGGCTCCAGCGGGCCACCCCGCCCGGGCCCCGGGCGAGCCGCGCCGGCCGCGGCCATGCCCATGTAAGGAGCAGCTGCCCCGGCTCGGGCCGGGCCGGCGGGCCGCGGGTCGGGCCGGGAGTGCCGCCGGAGAGCTCCGGCTGCCCCGCTCCCCCTGCAGCAGCCTCAGCTCCCAGCGCACGGCCGCCGCGGGCTTCCCGAGCAGCGCCGCTTCCCGAGCCGCCCCGGCTGCGTGTGCGAACCACTGGCAGCAAGACAAAGGAAAGCGAAGCTATGAAGTTCCAGTGTAAAAACTCATAGATTCCTGTCATATTTTCCATTGTTCTTTAGAACAGGTTACAGCGTGTCCTTTGGGGATTTCACTGATGCTTTCTGCAGAGAAAAAGGAATGCCTCAACAGTGCTACGTACTTTTTAAAAAGTTACTATTCTGTTATGATACATGAAGAAAGAAAGTGAGACTACTTTTACTCTCAAAGCATCCCAAAACTTTTAAAAGTAGCTTTTATAAAGAGCAGCTTACCTGCTGGACACAGTGAAATTTGCTAGGGGAACACTCCCTATTGTTGCTACTATTTCTACATACCTAGTTTTAGTAGCACTTCAGGTACTTCATTAGAAAGAACTGACAGTCAAACCGTGCACATCTATGTAAGAACCACAGCAAGCAAGGAAGAACACTTAAGTTAAAATAAATTCTTTCTTTTCTTTGTTTTGAATAGATTTCTTTCTTTGAATGCGAACGTGACCATAGTTCAGGAGAATATATACTGAGTATGTACACAGGGACAGCTGAAACAAAAGTTGATCCACAGAGATCTAGCCATCTGACTAAGGAGCTTGTTGAGCTGCTACTCCTTAAAAGGAATGCCCTTAAAAAAATAGTGATTTAAAATTAGCAAAAGTGTTCTGAGGCAGTCCTCTTACGCAGTATGACGACATAGCATTCTGAAAAAAATAAAGAAGAAGGTAGAGCTAAACTTCAAACTTTCTAATTCTGTTTGGGAGTATGGAAGCATTCCTGTATTTCTCAATATGGTTCCTTAGTATTAAGTTATGAAAACAAGTCCTTAAGTAATATTAAAACTCCTTCCATTATTGCAAGCTCCTGTGGATGTTTGGGTGAAACAGAAAACAAGCAGTAAACTGGAACAGAGAGCACTGCTTTAAGCCACTGATGTACAGGGCAATAGTGACTGCTCCTGGGCACAAGTGCATGAAAAAAATAATTACAGAGAATACAAAGGTGCATTTATAACCACCTTCCTATAAGACTCCAGCTACACCCAAGCCTTGTATTTTCAGCTCAACAGAAAGCTGACTCTAGTATTTTTATATCACATTCTTGTCCTCAACAGAAGCCTGAACAGGTTTGTTTACTTGTGAGAAACTCTAAAACTAGAAAAATGTAAGGAAACAGCTTAATAAAATAGCAGCAGAAGAATAAATATACTGATCGCATACTAATTATGTTACATATTTAAATTAGCATGCTAAAATGCACCTTATTAAAAAAACAGACAATCCAAACTATTTTAGCAAAATAAGAAACATCTAGGAACAATTTAGGAGAATTTATGTCCAGAAAGATCAGATTTCAGGCTAACTATTTCAAGATTAATGTAAATAAAACATTCCTAAATGACAAGGAAAATGCTAAAATAAAAATCCAAAATGCAAAAATGCTTTAAGAATAAATTAAACTATGGTCACAAACATATACCATTGTAAAATTCAAAACAAAATGTGGTATCTCATGGAGCTCGTCCTCTCTACTACTAAAGGCTGCAGAAGTACCAGTTTATTTCAGAACTACTCCATCATCTTCAGCAGGCTACTGACAAATAACTCACTGCTGCGTCTGCAAGCACTTTACTGTCCAGGCCCTGTCATCTGACATCAGTTCATCTGAATGGAACAAATGACACTGCACATTCAGGGTAGGAGGACATATGCTTTGACCTTTGAGGTGCTCTACATGTGCTCTTCTGCAAGTAGAAATATATCTCTGCTGCATGAGAAACTGGCAATGCTCTCAAGAAAGCTATCTAAAACCCCCAAATAAATGCATTTGAAATCTTAGGTTTCTACCCTTGCAGAAAGGGTGACCTCCAAGAGGTCTGGAAGTTACTACTCAACTGACTTCCAATGAAAGTTCCAGTCCTCTCTCTGTCTGGTCAAACAGGTTTCAAAGTACAGGTTTTCTCTCTCTAAATACTCCTTTCTCTCTCTAAATACTCAAGAAATCTAAATTGTTGCCATTAACCCCAGTGGCAATTGTTCATGCGCAAGTATATTTCTATGCAAGTAGAACTGTCCCCCGAGCTACCTTCTCATTTTGGTACCTGCCAATTTGTGCTTTCTACATCTCCCCCAGTGCACCCACTCACTCCAACTACTTTACTGCTCTCAGTAAATTTACAGTTGCAACCAGACTGAGCCATGGCAGCCTCTTTCTCACAGCCTTGAAGCACTGCCCTCAGAGAATGACACCATAACCTATCCCTCCTTCACTTCTGCCAGAGGGTACTCTCCTGCTGTCCAGCCCCACAACCATGTTATGGCAGTTTCATGTAGTCAAAAAATAGAAGGGTCTGCAGGAGCAGTGGAACAAAAATGTGCCATAAAAAAACACATCATTAATCCGATGGACTTGAGTAGTTTTATCATGTGATTATGAAACTATTCCCTACCAGTGCACAACTACTTACCAAGGTTAGAGTACTGGCAACAACCGTTTCAACCTGCTGCTTGGAAATATTGAATTCAAAAATTAAAAAATCTTCACTATTATTAAAGGAATTATGAAAACAATGAAAAAAACCTCAGCATTTTATCAGTAAAATAAAACTGATTTTCTGTGCTAGCGTTCAGCCTTGTAATAGAAACTATTGGCATTAAAGCGTAAGTGCTAAAACATATAGTGATATTGTAAAACATATTCAATAACACATAATCATATTTCTCAGACTAAACATCCTAACATTCTGAATATATACACACACCGACAATAATATATTTCAATAAAGATCTTCAAAAAATCTCCTGCCAAAGTATGAGATTGTGAATTGCCTTAACCGATAAAACAGGCCAGTTGTACACTAGCCAGTTTGTTCACTATAATGACTGTTCAACAATAAGTAATTACTACACATCAGTTTATTGTTTGAACTGAATTATCATTTAGTCTAATGCATAGATCCATGTGAGCAACATTAATTATATATAAAAGCCATGCATATTCATATCAAAATAATATTGTCAGAATTTTCAGTCCAGAAATACTGCAACTTATCCTGGGAGAGACCTGTATGAAAGCTACTCTGAAATGTAAGGTAGTTATGAGTATGCGTTGACTATTTACAGCAGCAGTCAAGGCCAATGCACATGTCTGAGAGAGTTGGGCACAAATTCATGGGAAGAGGAAGCACTATTATCCATATGCATAGCTGGCAAGCCCTACTGTATTTAGATCTGGAAAATATTTGCCACCATGTTATTGTTAAAGTGGAGGAAATACACAGAACAGCAGCAGAATCACTGTCAACTCCGAGTAGATGACCATTTTCCAGTCTGGTTTTACAAAGAAATACACGATGTATGACTTTGTTAAATGATAATTAGTGATACCTGCAGGTGGTAAATAGTAAATAAGCACAGACTGCTGTGACAAGCAGCAGAATGAAATGAAATGAAATGAAATGAAATGAAATTAAATGAAAAACTGAAACTGACTATAAACAGAAAACTTCACAGTGTTATTCCATTGTTTGGCTTATCTCAGTCTGTTGGGCAAAACAGAAGGTCCACAGATCAGACAGTGCTAAATAGAGAATAAAGCAGCACTGTAAAAAAATTAACAATACAAAATAATTTTTACTCTCTTGGTGAAGTGTTCTAGTGAGAACTTCCTTTGTAGCTTCGCTCACATGTCATGTTGGACGCTCACAAGCTGAACAGAACTTTGAGGAACCAAAATCCACCTTAATGTATAACAAGAGACGTACATCATGAAGACTGGGGCCGTCAAAGCACAACATGTTAAAGACCTAATTTTGTCCTTTAGAAAACAGGTTTCTTCTTCCTAGACATTAAAACATACTATTTTTAAAAAAACCAACAAAACAACCCCCAAAAAACTTCAGTAGTAGTTTGCACTTACTGATTTTATGGGTAATGTATTCCTCATGGGAGTGCAGAACGACTTAGAAGATTTGTGGACAAGGTTTTTATGCTCTGTTTACATTTTCTGGGAGCTCAAGAGAAAATAGTCTGAAATAAGCTGCAGCTAACACGCTACAGGAAATAAAGGAAGAGAACCAGACTTCTCAAGAAAGTTTTACATTTATATAATGGTGATGGCTGTATTTTGGCTTAGAAGAAGGAATGCAATTGTTCTAAAATACATAGAAAAGCTGTTGACTAATGTTTTTCCTTACTTAGTGGATCATGAACCAGTCCAACACTGTACACTGCAACAAAATGCTTTTTAAGAGAGCTCTTTCACCATTGCATGATACTTTGTTTACAGACTAAAACATCTTGCATCAGCAGTATCTCTCTGTATGGCAACCAAAGAGACATGAAGTTGGTACAACCTTCACCTACGCCAAATGTGTTGGTGTGAAATCCACCAGGACATTTTCCCTGGTTTCTATGGAGAAAGCGTTCAGTCTGTTGGTAAGCAGTAGTATGTTCTTGGAAGCGTAACATAATCTTTTATAAGATATACACAGCACATTGATAGAAGAACCTGCAATTAGCTTCTCACTGCCTTGTCAAATTTCCATTTGTGGGAATCAGGTGCCTTTGAAATTAGAGTTTAGAAGTTGAAATTAATTAAAGGGGAATAGGCTTATTTCTTCTTAAGGACATTCCAGCATGAGAGGAGCTCTGTAGAGAGTTAATTTATTTGCCAGATGATCTTACTAGCACCAGAAATAAAACTTTTTCTCTGCACTAAACTATGCCTATATTTGGCTTGATTACAAGCTCCAATATTTAAAAAGAAACAAGCAAAACCCCTTGCTACCAAAAATTAAGCTTAGCACATGTTGAGCATGACATCATCATTTCAGCCAGATTTTTTTCCATTAGGTCAGAAATCCATGAATCATACACATAGAGTGGCCTATGTGAGATCTCTGGACTGTTACTGGCTTAGCAGGACTTTTCTAGAAATCTTGTTCTGACTCAGATAAAAGGCATGAGAAGTGAAAGCAAGGAGTTTATCTTGCCTTCATTCCCAATGCTTGCTCAGGATGAGGACAGGGTACCATGATGAGATTCTGTATGGTGAAGGAACAGAGATTAAAGGAAATCATAGGTGACTATAAAAGTAACTTCTTGTACCTGACTTTATAAACTCATTTTAATGTATTTTTGGAGATATGTTTGGGTAGAGATGGATGAACAAACTTGTCCAAATTAGTTTTACCTTTGGGTTTGACCCAGTCTTACATGTCCAACTTCCACAGAAATCCTTTGAGAGAATTTGCACCTTACATCTCTTTCTGGGCTTCTTATTAGTATATTTGGGAAGCATCAAGTTTTGCATACATCAGCTGTTCAGCTGAGATGAAAAAAAACTGCAAAGGGATATAGTACCATAAAACTTCGAGAAAGTACTGTAAGACAAATTTGTTTACAGTGCAGGAAGCCTGAATATTAAAATGCTATCAAGATTATTGGAATAGTTTTGCAAGAAGACAAGTTTGCAAGAAGAATGACATAAGCCTTCAGGTTTTGATGCCTCCCTAAAATATATATGACTTCTTAATCTGACTTATTTTACAGTTATCACTACATTTTTACTATCTAATTTCCAGTGAATGCCAGGCTTTTTTTCCCATTTCTTTTATTACCATGACCAGAAATGGTAAAAAGATTGTGCCATACATTTAAAGAAGACTTCTGCTGTTTAATCTTGAATTTTGTTTGAAACTTTACCTCTCTCCCCATGCAATTCTATTTTAAAAAAGTGGTTTTCACTTTAAACTCAGTTAAAACACGCAATAAAATGTCCATACTTCTGTTGTAGGATAGTAATATTAATCTGCAGATATCCAGAAGATTCTGAAGTATTCTAAGTGCTTTTTCTCTAGAAGTGTATTTGTAATTGCTAAAGTGAAAATTAAATAAAAACAAAACTGGAAGTGCCTTTAAAAACACGCCTGAACAGGTAAAATGGGGTGTCCTGTGGTAAAATATTCTGAAAAGTCAATGAAGAAGTAGATATATAGACTTTCTTAAAAGCATTGAAATTCTATTTATCTGTATAAGTTTTCATTAGGTAAAACAACTTTGTGACTGTGCAGTTTCCACGACTTAAAAAGACACTCCCCCCCCCAAAAAAAAATCACAATTTTGGTGGGTGGCTTCTTTTTTTTTTGTCTTATATGACGAAGTTGTTATGAACGACAATTTGCTTTCAAATGGTTTATTAGTTTTTAAGATCCTACTTGAATTTGTAACTGGCTTTAAAATTATAGCAGACTAGTAAGGGCAATGGAGTAGACAACATCTGTTAACTGATGACACATGGGTGCTCTGAACCTTTGATATATTCCTTTTTACAGTTTTAGTTAGGCCATGAGAAAGGCCTCTCTTTCATAAAGCTAAACAACACACAACAGCTGTATTTCAGAACATGGCACAGGCTGTGATGTGAGGTTTGATTGAGTGTTTCATGGTCAGGGATGCTGTATCTCAATAACAATTTTTGAAGGTCAAAGTTCCTTTGAGAGGATATACCCTGAAAGAAGTACTTCAGGCCAGAGCCTAGAGATGTCAGTACTTCCATGAACTTCCACAAGAACTCACTTGAGTGCAACTACTGCAAACAGTCATTCTTAGCAAATTCAATTCATGGTATCACAGCTATGCTGGTGAATAATTATTTACATATTCACATTCTACTGATATCAACAGGTACAAACAACAAAAGAAACCATGTTTGAACAACTTCAGAAAAAGAAACCACACCAAAATGAGTCTTGTCTTTTCAATGACTAAAGGAACAAAGCCAAGCATAGGCCTCTGTATTATTTGCTGCACACAAACTCCCCTTATTGCTGGCAGACCTTTCCACTGGCACACAACTAAGTCAGTATCTCATTAGTATCCTAAATTATTTGCTCTTCCTTGAACCTTCGGTCTATTTTTAAAGGATTTTATTGTCCCCCTCAGCCCACTTTAAAGAATTGCAATTCTTTTTTGGATTTTGGATACAGTCAGCTAGGTAACTACACTAGATCACTCTTCAAAACTGCCTGACTGATTTATTTGTATCACTATTTCCTGGCTTGTTCTTCTAAGAAATACTGTATAGCTTCCTTTACTTAAGTACACATTCCAGAAAATACAACACACAGTGAAATGAGGAAACAGTCCCATGTGTATGTAAAAGGCAATACAGTATTTTTATTTCTTTTTTAATTTCCCAATAAGCTATGAGAAAAAGCATGCCCTAAATAACACTGCCAGCAGAATGGTATTATCAATAGTATGGTTTGATACATGATCTGGGATGGATTCTCAAAAAATAAAGTAAATCTGATAAGTCTGATCACTAAATATACTTTCTTATCAAACTTACCAGATATTGCCTCGACAGCATCCCATACATTCTGCAATAAAACAACATATAAGTAAAGGCCTGGGCTTTTGAAACAAGGATCTGCAATTCTGGTCACTGGTCTGGGAAAATAAAAGCCACCAAAATCCACTAGCCACTAAATAAAAGATGAATAATTTCAGAGAATGGTAAAAGGCAAAAACCTGCCAAACCAACAAACCCAAACAGAAAGAAAAAAAAACAACCCACATTTCAGTAAAGCCTTTAGGAGTCAATTGGCTTCAGACCAAGAAATGTTAATGGAATATCGACTACCTAAGAAGTGAAATAACTTTCCAAAAGCCATGGAAGTTGTTTAAGACAAATACTCATTGTACAGGGGGAAAAAAGCAATTCTACCAGACCATTTTCCAAATGCCTGGTCTGGCATTCTTTGCACGCACTGATTACCTTTAAAGTTGTAAGTTTAGGCGATGTGCTGGGATTATATAACTGTGTCTTAAAAGACAAATGCAAAGTAGTACAAAGAAAAATTATACATAAACCCAGGAAAAAAATTCCATAGCTAGACAAAACCCCCAGAAATTTGGACAGAAAGTTACAATGAAAATAGCTAAAGGTGAGGTATATTTCTAAGCCCTTTCCCTAGAACTGGAAAATATTGAGGAGGAGGAAATTCAGAGTGAAGGGGATGAAACTATGAAAGTTAAACAGTCTTGTCAAAAAGAGAAATATTTGAGTAACATTTCCTAAACTACTTTAAAAGGGAGTAAACTAACCAAATGCCATCTGAAATTGGCTGTATGCCCACCACTTTGGATGACTTTAGGGTCAGTAAGGGAGAGGACAGATATAAGCTAGCATAGCTGAAAACTCAATACAAATACAGCTAAAACACAGATGGAATTTATTATAGAGCAGCTGGAAATGCAAAGAAAGAATTCTGGGGATCTATACTGATGGTGTAACTTCGAAAAATATTCTCCAAGTATGAAAGTGTTTTACAAAACAAACAACTTTAAGAAGTGGCATTAGACATAGTCATACTACAGAAAACAGACTGTTCTACTCTGAATTTCTGGCATAGTATTTCTGATTGGTTTAATAATGTAACATTTCAAATCAGTCCAAACAGACTTGCTAATGAAGATCAATAAATCCTTCACATGATAATATAACATGTGCATGACAAAATCCATGAATTGGACAGAAAACAACTGCACAAATTAAAATGGAAAATTCTAAGTTGTTTCTTTCCCCCTTGATTTTCTTCTAATAGAAATTCTGGTTAGATTCTCAGGTATTTTGTAGTTTTAAAGAATTCCTGGAAACCTTTCAAGACATTCATCAATGTCAAGACTTTTATTCTGCAGGGAGTCATGTCAGAATCAACACAATAAATGTTACCACAAAGTATTGCTAGTGAGTCGTTCTTCAAAAAAGTTTCCCCATGTACCACTGCACAGGACAGTCAGTCTTATCTTGTAAGTTTTATATTTCAACAACCCCTGTTCTAAAATACTCTGTACTAAGAGTGACATTTAAAAGATTTTTGTTAATGGTGGGCTAATGCCACCTTCCAGACTAAAGATGCAGTTTCACTATTATTTTGGGCCAATACTGGCAGGGTGGTGATCTGGACAAAAACAAACCTATTTTTTTTGCTTACTCTTCGGCTGTATCAGGTACTTAACTAGTCATGGTGGCTGCAGGATTGTTGGTGCTTTTGCAGGGGGAGAAGTCATAAGGTGGGTGTTGGGGAATACAGGTTTATCTTTTTTTTTTGTGGTAAAATATGGTCCTTGGTGCAGCATAAGCCAGACAAAAAACTACCCACTGAAAACAACATGAAGACACTTAATTCTCCCACATATGTCTCCTTAAGGCAAATGTGGCATCTGAGACTGCAGATGAAGAGAATGAAAAACTGTACTTAGAGATTGGACAAACAACACATAAAGAATATAAAATACTTAGAGAAAAGATGAAACTCAGTGGATAGCAAGTTGACTGAGTAGCAGGTTACAGGCATTTCACTGAGAGGAACTCTACGTACTTTAGAATGCCAGCTCATTTCTGAACCAGAGTATGATTTTATTACACTTTTTTGTCTCTGTATTGAGACAAATTCCTTCTGATCCTACTTTTCAAAGTTAAAAAAGCCCATCTGACAGCACTGCCGCACATGCTCCATTAGACCTTGCAGTCCCTACTACACCTGATAAGTTGTAGAACAGTTTACTAAATAAAGAGGTTGCTAAACGTACATTAAATTCTCAGATCAAAACTGGAGAGATAATATTTTTTGGATCCTTACATGAATGCTGATAGTGAGAATTCAGAAGTACTTGGGAAAACAACCAAGATCACATCAAGATTACAACGGCACACATATAACACTTGGGAGACAGATATGAACAGTATTTGAGCACAGACATGAATTTAAGCAATAGTTTTCTATAAACTGCTTCTCCCATGAATTAAAATGGGTGACTGCCATTATTTAACAACAGTAAGCAGTACCTTTCAAACTCTTTGTGTGGATAAATAAAGCAGCACGATATTAACAAATATTACTTCTCTGTTATTGTTTCTATAAGACATCTGTGGGATATTAGAAATGTGGGCAGCACAAAAGCCCCATTCCCTCTTTAATCCTGCAACTAGCAGTTCAAGGAGCAGAAGTAGATTCCTACTTGGCAAAACAGCTTGGTTTCTGCATTTCTGTTGCTGGAGGCAGAGGTACTTTGTACTTCCCCCACCTACTCAAGCGAACTTTACTCACTGACAATGACATTCACCTTGGGAATGGACTGCTAACTATACTGGCAGAGAAAAACCTGCCAGCATAAATGCTTGCCATTGTATTCACCAGCATCACCAGCTCTGTCCTACAGTCCCGTTGAAAGGTCTGGCAATGGCAGCTGCATAAGGAAACCGCAGATTCCATCTACAAAGAGTCACTATTGAGTGTCTGGTGTCTATAACTCATCCTTACTGAATACAGTAATGAATTAAAACATACAATTGTGTCTGAAAGTTTTCATCTCAACTTGAAAAAATATTACTCAGTCATGTAACTAAATTCATTTGTGTGCAATGGCCTTAAATCTAAACCACAGTTATTTCAGCTTCAAGTGGACCAGGAGGTCTGCAGGGCAGTCTGTCTGGCTAAATTTCCATGAGACATGTTGTGTCTCACTGTAAGTGAGGGGGGAAGGGAAGCTATCTTGAAAGGATTTCAAGAACTTCTCTAAGCCTTTCCAACTACTTGGCAACTAACCATTTAGGATATACTAAGACTAAACTGTGATGCTGGGCCAGTTCATGAGAGCTGGCCACAAATAAATTTCAAGGATATTGCTTCATACTTGGTCCAGAACATAGATTGATGTGATGTCGGTCTTGATGTTCTGCAGGACACTGTCAAACAGTTGTCTTGTTAAGATCCTTCCTTTGGGAGCTTCAGGTCTTGACTTTGATTTGTCTGTCTGATGTAAGCTAAAGCCCTCCTCTCCTCCCATCTCATGGCTGAGGTACATAATTCCAAAATGTTTGTTGCTTTTTTTTTATTAATAATGAAAAAGAACTGAAGGAGACTTAGTAATTATTACATATGTCTGAAAATGGGCCTGGATTAATAACTTTCAGTCTGAACCATTTCTTGATCCCTTGAATAGAGAACAAGTTTAGGTAAAATATAAAAGGGAAGCACATAAAAATAAATCCAGTATTACACAGGTTAGGTCAGTGAGACAGCTGTGGCCCAAAAAATGAACAGCCAAAGCACAGAGCAGAAAATCATCATGGCATGTTACGGCTACAGCTGCCATTTGTAATAAAAATCTACAGTTACTTTGTAAAGGGTTAATAAATCAAAATGTGGAGATCATTAAAAATTGTGTCATTCCCTAGTTCCCTATTTACTCAATTTCACCAATCATTATTTTGGCATCAAATTATGTGTATTGGTATTTTGGTTTTCAATTCAGAGTTCTATAGTGGGAGCTATAGGCAATCGAGCCTTGAAATTAGCAAATGACCAATAGCACTGTATTGCAAGGACATAAAAACTAGAAGAAAACCAAGAAAATAAGTCATCTTAGATGGTAAAATAAAATTAGAGAAGAGCAAATGGTGCATCCTGAATCTTTTCACAAGGTAAAACCATAACATGGATTGATAGAGTATCTGAACATTTAAGTGCTCTTGGGCTTTGCAGACCAATAATCAAAACAACCACTGTAAGAGCTTGCCTCCTTACTAACAACATCAATGATGTGTGACCAGGCTCCTAATTCAGCTTTCTTTGTGTGCACTGAGCAGTGTGAACAACCCGTATGCCTTTGCAAGCAGCCTCTTACACAGTGACTGGTAAGCATTTGCTTTATGTCAAATGCTGGAACAGTTTTTCCTGTCACAAGCAAAGAGAATTCCAGCAGTTTGCCAGTAGCTGTAATTGCTCCATGTGCTTGCTAGATAGACCTGTGCCCCGTGAAATACCATGGTTAATATCAGACCTAACCTGATTCTGAGGCCATAAGGTTGTAACCTTAACAAACCAGTAAGTTCTTTCATGAGAAGCTAGCTATTAAAATATTAAATGTAGTATGTGAGCCATTATTTTAAGAATTTTTAATTCTGGAAGCATTTGAATTTGTTGCTAAAATTCTAGCAGTCAGATTAAGTCTAAAGTGCTTCATGTGTGGTCATGAGTGAAAATAAAGAAGTAAAATAGCCTGACAGTCAAGAAACTACAAGCAAGGGCTTCCTGAAATACCTCCCTTAGGGAGCTGAAACTAGGAGACAGGGTGTTATAGCATGCTTCACTGTTAAACTGGAGCTTGGAATTATCTAAAGGAAAGATGAACTAACAACTCACACTGTGCGAAAATCGGTTGGAAGAAGCGCCTTTACAGCCTCTTTCTAGTTTACAGTAAGTGGCTACAATCTTCCCTAGGATGCTTTTTTCCCCTAATACAATTTAAAAAATGTTCCATTCAGATTCTTCTCTAAAAGGCAATACATGAGTGTTTCTCATTCTGTTTCCAAGCAGACTGATAAATATATGCAAACAAATACATGCCCACAGGGAGAAGAGTCTGGTTCAGCAAGTTAGTATAATTCATTCTGAAATGCTCGATTGTTCTGTCTGGAGCACCCAGTGTTTTTAATCTGTCCAGGAAAATCCTTTTTTCACATTGCCACTTCAGCAAAAGAAAGCCATTGTAGAACCATATTTAGAGTTATACCTTTTTTTAATTTGTGTAAATAGTTCTAGAGTCATATCTTTAAAATCAGAAAAACCAGCTGCAGTACACAGTTCCTATCAATGCACATGGGTCCATGCTGCAGCCACCTACAAATATCCAAACACCTTACAACCATTTTCATGGATGTTTAGACTAAGTGCTACTATAAACACTACATGCAATTGTACATTTAATTTTTTAAAAATTCGTTGCCTTCTTTTTTTCCAAAAGCTGAACTATAAAAAGAAAAACACTGTTACAAACTCATTTTCAACACTGGCCTCAAAAGCTCAGAATATTGTATACTGGTGTCTGACATTAAAAGCAAAAAATCCTTTGGTGATGCAATTTTGACAGCTCGCAAAAAAAGCTCCAAACATTTTGCTCGTGAACCAGGTTTTAGATAAGAAGCTGGCATGACTGTGTTCTGATTTATCTGATCTAGTTTACTTTTCTCTAATTCTGAGAAAAACACTCAACTGCAAATATAAGCGGCAAAAAAAGACTGTAACTATAAAATACAACTTATCTACTTGTTGGGAGATAAAATTTGCCATATTGTCTGACTACTTTAACTATTTTACCTCAGTTTGTACTGTTAGATGCAATTTTTGCTTTACAGTCTGATATCTTACATAACTCTGTGAAGTGTCTGTCTGGCTCCAAAATCATCATAACTCTATATTAATTATTAGGATGTTCATAGAAGACAAATGTTTACATTACATTGTAAAGAGGTTTCAGTGCCTCAGACACACACAATTGGCCTTGGCACAATCTGATGGAGACCAACATGTTGCTAGGGACAAAGAATGGAAATGTTAAGTGGAACAGAAACATTTTCCATCCGTAATTTTAGGAATTTGAGTTTTCCCCTCTTATTCAGTCACTTCATCATCCCTCTAGGCACCATCGCTATAGTTTCCCACCTCTCTGCTAATACACTTGTTTGTGCAATTTGACTGCCATGCAACATAAATAATATTTCTAATAAATGATTATGATTTATTTCTCTAAGCCCAGAGACATACAATTTATTTTTATTCTTATCTCTCAAATCAATTACTAATTGACCTATGAAGCAAAATTCACAGTTGCATTGCATAAATTTGGAGGAAAATAACTGTTATTAAAAGTACAAGATGAAAAATTCCCAGCAGCACTACTGCTGTACAACAGAAGGAAAGATAAGCTTACTCTGAAGAGAGCCTGCATTTGGTAATTTTCATAGTTAGGGTGCTTGTCTGGCTTTGAGTAAACAGTGGAAAAATGGAAGGAATTTGGGGAGAATCTACTATGTTTGAAGAGACAAGAACTGAGGGGTGGGAGACGGGACAGGGGATGATCAGAAAGAGGAAAAAGGACAACAAAATAAGTGGAAAAGAACAGTGCTTTACATTGGTCTGTCCCTATGGAAGTTTCTACAACTCTCCAAATGAGCAAGCATTCCCTCTTATTTTTCTGAAGCCTACGGTGAAACTCACTAACAGAGTATAAATCAGTTGCAGGTGTTTCTTTGGAGTCTGATTTTCCAGTATACTTCTTACTGCAGCTTTATCTTTTCAGTTTCCAAACCTCAAGGGACTGTAAATCCTCAATGAGAAACAAAAACCAGCAAAATAAGGAGCAGATGAACTCATGGATAAAAATCCTGAGCCAGAAGTCCTTATTGTTAAAGTAAAACCTATTTATACTGCACTGTCATGAAACAAAAAAAATAAAAACAACAAAACAGAAAAATCCAAGAGCAACAAAAATATTTTTTCCAGTGGAATGACTGAGCAGACCACCATTACTGGAACGGCAGGAGTTCTGAAGTTACAGCTTCACACAGAGATGTTTATAAGTGTCATTACTGCCACTCAGAACCCACTGCCCACTACTTCCACCTTAGTGCCAGCACAAGCAGTTATGTAGACATCTGCTGCATTTACTGCTTTTCACCTGGCATGGCACGCTGGCTATTGTCTAATCCAAGGGAAGGAGATCCATGGAACTAGCCTGGGAGAGGGAAAGCCAGAACAGAGTGATGGCAGCTTTGACTTATGCTTTTTGAAAGTGCATACATGAGACTTCAGCCTAAACAAATCCTCTCACATCTTTCTGTACCGGCACATTGAAAGTAGGCCAAAGCAGAAGAGGCCTCCTGGAATGCGTATCACTAATATTATCTGTTACTGAGAATCCATTAAAAAAAATATAAACCACAGAAGACTGGAAATATTTCAGACTCTCATCCATCTAAGAAAACTATGCTACAGCAAGTTTAAAACACCTCCTGCCTTCAGTTGCTATGACTATGACTTGCTCTGAAATGATTCTTAGCATTAAAAGTTCTATGAAAGATCAAAGCTGTACAGTGTAGAGTAAAAACATTCTTCAAACAGAACATTTTTCTAAGGTTTCCATGCAGTATTCGTGGGTCATTTGGTTATTAAAACCACTCACTAAAACCAGTAACCTGAAGTGTGTAATCCATTGGTGTAGAAACAGCTGCTGTCTTTCCTCCTTCCCAGAGCATGTTTGCAGGGATCTGGAGTTACCTGCCTTGTTTTGGCAGGTTGTGTCTGAGTGAGCTGAGCAAACCAGTTCTGTAGAGTCAACTTTACTCTATGCAAAACATCTTCTGGCATTTTGGTAAAAAAAGAGAGTATCAAATGTAGTTTGCATTTAGAGCTATAGATTCTTTGTTTCATTTAAGAATAGTCACATATGAAAATGACCTTGCAACTATGTACTGCCAAGAAACTGAACCTACGATGCTAAGTTCACAGCAGAAATTGTAAATACACTATCACAGTTTTACATTCTCTGTGCTGCTTTAGCAGCCTTTTTTTTCATAAATAATGCTTATCTACATATATAAGTTGACTTACATACAAAGTTAACTCCAATTCCAGCAAACTTAGATTAGATACCTAAAACCTGACTTCTAACAGATTGTGTGAACTCTGTGTGAAGACTAATCTCTAACTGACCATGTGAAATGAGACTCAACAGTGAGATTCCCAAAGACATACTGAAGATAAACAAATGACAATGCCTAATTGATCAAGTGAACTGTGAAAACCTCATGCAAAATGTCAAAATCTGAGGCTTCTAAGTGATGCTCAAGTTTCCTCCTGCATACAGGAGGAAACTAATCCATGTAGTTAATCTAGCAACAGACAGTCTCACAATCTGGGACCAGTTTTCCTGCAATGGAGCAAAGGAGGAAAAATATAGCCATTTTTGATAGTTTAATGGAACAAGGCTGGCTGGGCCTTAGCTTAGTAGGTCTCCTGATCCATCAGCTATATAGCCAAATTGGCACTGTGTCTACCCCATTGGAGAGATAGTGGGTTCTTATATTTGCTCTTGAAAGACAAAAATATAGATATGGTAGTTGTAGACACAGTTCTTGGCAATCAATGCCGAGAGAGAAAGGCCAAGTAAGTTTGAATCCGTGAAAAATTAGAAACACACAATATGTAATACTCTTGGAGTAGCAATATCCTACATCTCTTCCATCAATAAACATGGAACTAGCTGGCGGGATGCATATTCAGCACAGCTGTCAAATAAGGAAAAACAAGGGTAATGCCAAAAAAATCCTTAACAAGCCAAAATGACCACAGAAGTATTTTTCTGGTAAACACCAAAAAATCAAAAGTGAACTCACATTTAGCATACCTTATGCCTAGTGCGATGACTATCACATGCAATTTCTAAATTGGCAGGATTGAGGTTTCCTCTTCAGTACTGGAAAATATTTTTAAGTAAAGGAATCTTTAAAAAGGATTATCATAGGAATCCAAACACACAAACACACACATACAGTACTACCCAGTGTCATAACCACCGACCTAATCAAATTATTATTTCCATATTCTACTAGATGTGTGTAACATTATTGCTTTGAGGATTGTAAGAAGTATAGCTGGATTCTACTCCGACCAGGATAAGACTAAGGCATCTTTTGGTAGCTTAGAACTTACAGAAACTTACAATGGTTTGCAAACATTCAGAAGAGATGAAATTATTAATATCTGAAAACCACTAAAACACATTCTCCTTACTTTCATGTCAACATACATAGCTCATTTCAAACGGTTATGTAGAAGTTTATACCTTTAAAAAAAAAATCATTTACTGGTATCAAACAAGAACAAAATCTTTCTGAATTTCTGGCTAAAATAAGCTCCAATATTACTGGATTTAAAATCTCTTTCCAAGAATCTCCATACACATAAGGTATTAAGTAGATATTTCAGTAAAGCCAAAGAAAATCAGAGTCAAGTCATTGCAAATTAAAATGGGAGTCTGAAATTTTATGGTTTTGATATTTGTAAAGTTTGACATTGATTACTAAAACAAAATTTACAAAAATACCTTTCTCTTCTCAAAATTGTTTTGGCATTTATATCAGATGTTTTGTGTTTATAATACTTCTTTCTCATTTTAGAGAGAATATTTTTCTCTCGCTCACTTTTTCTGAAGTTTAAGTGAATAACCTTCCTGTTAACCACAATTAAAGCTGTAAAATACTTGGGCTGAAAATCAACTGCTTTCTGACAGCTTATGACAAACATTTCGACCATATCTAGAAACAGCTTCTAATTTATGGAGGATACTAGGTGGTATAAAACACTAACTAGAACTGGTTACAATGTTTAAAAATATATGGATTCCCATGCAAATAAGAGCAAATGGGTAAGAGAACTCACAGAATTTGTGCTTATTTTTAAGGTCAACAACCAACAGCCAACATCCAAAGCTGATAAAGTTACTGTCTGAAATCTGGACTCCTAAAAATGTTATTCTGTCCTTAAATAACGCTGTAGTGCATTTTCTGTTGGCAAAAAGTTGATATAGTTTCCCAATGTTTTTTCTGAAACATTCCATGGGTGAGTAAATATGAAATATACAAGTGGTATGCAACAAATTGAGTATAAACAGCTATTTCCTATCCTTAATATTTCCTTTAATAAGTTACATTTATGTTGTCCAAATCCCTTCATTGATTTCACAATGTTTTCACTAAAATCATACTCATACTTATCTGTTATTACATATTAACCTCTATATGAAAGCTTTACAGAATATCATTATCCACAGTATTGTTTCTAAATGTTTCAGTACAAATATTGCCTGATCAGCCTTGGCAATCCAGTGCTTGCTCTTTCAGTGTTTGAGTATAAAATGGGATTTAGATGTGGCTTTAGCAGGGGTTCTTACCATGCACATGCCTTTTTAGAAGAACTAGATTTAATCTTTCAAAGCCGTTCTTTAGTTCTGATTTTTGTTTGACATAAGAGACATACTATACCAAGATTTACTACAGAGAGGTAAATATTTTCTAGGTTTTACTTTTTATGCCATTACTGATCCCAGTAACAATTGTATGGTTGTAGTAAAAGAATATAAAGAAACACTTTTATGTACCTCACATTTTACTAGCAAATGTGGTTTTTCTTCAGCTATAAAATCTCATGAATTGCTGAATTATTATTTTCAATATTTCTTAAGAAAAACTAAAGGATATTTTGTGAAATTACCATTTGTTCCAATGACTTGAAAGTCTGCAATTTGTTCTGAATTGTCCTTATCTCATTTTGGAAACAATGCCATCATTTATTTAATGGCTTAAATAGATGTATATTGTTAGAAGCATCATTTCAGTGAGCTACAATCTCTTTCATTCTCTCAAGTTATATAATATTACATTTTTCTTAAATAAGGGTTAACATTGCCTTGCTTTAGTAAGGCTGGTTCTCTGGAAGAAATCATAGAGGCTTGTTTAGAAAGGGATTTGACATGCATGCTCTGCCCTGGTCAGAACTGGCAGAACAAACCTCATATAAAAAGCCAGCTACATCAAAGCCTTGGAAGCTCATCCACTTGTATATTTAGCTTACTTTAAAAACAAAACCAAACCAAACCCCTTTTCTTTTTGTCCTTTGGCTACTTTCAATAAACTATACTTTTTGTCCCATAGCATTTCTTGCCGATTGTTTGGTTAGTTACCAAGCAAAACACCTATGTGTTTGTATTTTCTCTAAGTTCCCATGCTCATATTTGAAAGCATGTCTTAAATCCAAAGTTTCAACATTCTGAGTTTCAGTTTGACAGATATATGGATGGCAGCTAGATACCCTAAACCAAGATGACTGAATCCTGTCTTTCACAATTTTGTGTTAGTAACTTTGTAGTAATAACTCACTTGTCCTTCTGGCACTAGAACACCACACAGCAAGGCTATTTAGAGACTCCTTGAATGTTTTCTTTTTAATACTTACAGAGGATTGGGAGGTATATTTAAAATACCTCTTTACCAATCAGTACAGAGGATTACCCTGTGTTGGATAGCTTCTATCCCTGACTCAGGTTAAACTGAAATGCTCTCCTAAAATTGACATATGATTTTTTTTTCTCATTAAATCAACCTGTCATTTGTATGCTGATAACTTTTCAGAAATTGGTGCACATAATTGCCTATAATGGTCCTACATTTGCCCACAACAGTCTCTCTCCACAAAGAGAAGCAGAAAGTCTTAAATGAGGTGTTAATAGCCCCACTATAAGAGGATTCTGATAAAAAATTGAATCTGCTGCCAGACACTGCCTACAACAACATGATAGTAAACATGGAAATTTGAATGAAAAACTGCTTGCTTATAAATGCCATGGGAGATAGATATGCAATATTCTGAGTTAAAGTAAAATCTGGACTCTCCTTTGTTTTACAGTTTTTTTCCTTAATAAAACACAGAATCATTAGCATTTAAATATTGACTTTAGCCATGGAAATTATGTGGAATGACTTAAGTAACTGATGCTAATTCAGCAGCATCTCTAATAACTTGTTTTATCTGTTTCAACAGTTAGCAAGAAGAGAGGGGTTTTATCTCTCTGACTTTCCTCATTCTGGGAATATTGTGAGAATAGTATTTAGCACTTCATGATTTAATGAAATCATAAAGTACGTTTGGAGAATATAAAATTCTAAAAAGTCAGATATGTAGCCTTCTCCAATAAAACACATTACTGCAACTACAGTAAATTATGAAGCCAAATGAGCTAGTGACAGAAAAACTCAAATTCTCTTGTGTCTCTTGTCTTTCTACTGCAAGGGACAAATATTCACATAGGAAAAATTAACTGGACAGAGCAAAAGTACACCCATCAGCATCAGGAAGTTCAGAATTCTGTCTCAGGGACCTTCATATTTGTACCATGCTATCTTTAATTAAGTTAGCAATTCTTTTCCTTTCATTTACACAAACACATAGTAGGGAAAAAAAAGAACATAATATTTACCTATATTACAGCAACAGTGAGACTGGACATTTGTAATTCTGGACATTTATAAAGGTTTTTTTTGCCCCCACCCCTTGAATGTTTTGTTTTGAGTCAGGCATTTCGTATACAGGACATACAGTCCTCTGCTGTGGCATGTCATCAAATTCTTCTGTGACTTTAAGAAAGCAAGGAAGAGGCTCAGTATATAATCCCAATGGCTAGGGATACTGAAAGGATGCTTATGCACATTGAGTATTTTACTCACATTTCTTGGTGTTTGCCGATAACAACCATCATGTTATGTGTTTTAGTGGAAGCTGAAGGCACACAGCTCTGCCTTCAGGGGCTGACTTGGCAACTTCGCTCAGACAAGAATTTACCAGATAACAAAGTCTGGAAATATCACTAAAGTCCATTTTAGACTGTGTTGAGAGTTAAGTAAACATGATTAGTAAGGGGGCCAAAAGGGTAGCTGTGAATTTCTGTTTCTGACAGAAAACTCTGCTTATCTTGCATTACTTTAGTGAGGAAGATTTAATTCCCAGTGAGCTTTACAGAAGTAAACAAAAGTTGAAGTGTATCCAAAACTCTAAGCAATTTCAGCAAGTGAATAACATCAAAGCCAATATGACAACTATTTCCTTAAGTATTTAAAATACTACAGATACTAATAAAAAAAAGAAAAAATTAAGCACTTCAGAGGACTTCTCACTTCTGTATAATCTCCAATGACAATTTTATCCTGCAAGCAGTTATGAAAATTCATTAATTTTAAAGATATGGTTAATATGCATGTTGGAGCAATCAGTTGTCAGAAAATAAAATCAGACTTTTACGGTAATGTTTCCCATTTTATGGGTTTTTAATATTTAATTATAAAATAAAAACCATTTTTCTTAAAAGTGCCCCAACAGGAAATGTTACTAGTGAATTCTGAAAGCCGGAACAAAAGATGCCTCCATCTGTTAGGTGAAGTCAGAAGCAAACTGCTGCAATAAAGCTGTTGTCACTTGTGCCTGGTTGAGCTTTCGCTCTGTGAGCATTAATAAGTCATTTTCTCAAAGGAAGGGTGCTATCTAGCAGATATTAAACTTTCCCTAAACTACAACAGCAGCAATCTATTCCATTATGCCTTACCTTTTTGAATGTGCTGCTGATGCTTCAATTTATTCACCTATCAGGGAGAAATACACTGCTACTAAAATTGCATTCTTCAACCAGATCACCACTTGCATACCTATAGCTATTCTTGAAAGCAAAAAAGATTCTGCAGAGATACAAGGTTTGCTTACACAACTCCTATAATAGAAGCTGAACTAGAAAGAGGTGGCATTCAAGTACTCTGAATGCAGGTTCTCATTAGGACTCTATAGGCTTTAAGCTTAGTTACGTTTACTTCCCTCATTCTCTTCCAAATTAAAAAAAATAATAACATTGCACTGTACTTGCCAGCACAAATAAAAAACAAATAAATCCTTAGTTTAAGAAATCAGTTACAGGTGAAAATTAAAAAGGAAACAGGTACAGATAGGAAAGGTGAAAAAATGCCAAAGGACTTGCACAATGCATTTACTGGCAAGGTACTTTGTGAAAGTCCAGGAGATAAACTCAGATAAATTGCCATAAGATCACTACCTGTTAATGTTTGGCACGTATACTGCACACACACAACACTATACAAGAGCATTTACTTCCAAGTTCTATGTCAGTCTGTAACACCAACGGAATAAGGAGAAAATTTTATAATGAGAAAGTGTCCTTCTGAAAACAGTGAGAAATTTTATATATTATCCCACATCCCACGTGCAGGTTCAGATATGTTTTGAATGTTTTTCTGCTTTATTTAGACATATTTAAAACTTGAACCAAGGTTCGGCACGTTAAACTCCCACCTGCCACATTCGCAAATTATCATCAGCTTATAATTTGTATGGTAGGCCCTCGGGTAAAACAGCTGGTTTGTCAATAAGAGAGTATCTTGCCTAGTAATCAATGAAATAGAAACTGCATGTATACTTTTATGTGTGTATGTTGAGATCATATCCATTTCTGCATGCAGTGTAGGGGAAATTCTGCTTTTACCAAAATCTTAATAACTATCTGTCAGTTCCAAGAAGGCAGTAGAGTTTATAGGTGCTATATGATGGTTTTTTATATTAGGAAGCTGTAACAGATTATAAGCAATTCCACAGCTACACATACAGTTTTTTTTTAGATGGTCAACACGTTAAGTGTTTCACAGACATATATTAAAAATGTAATATTAAGACATAGAGAAGTTACATGCATTTGCACAAACTGAGAGCATCAGTGCAACAAATCAGAATGCGATTACGGAAGAACACCATAGGTGAGATTAATAGAGAAAAATATTGGATTTTTCACTCAAATAGGTAAGAAAATTACTTAATTATTCAAATCTAAGCATACTGTTAACACAGTCATTTCTAGAAAACTGAATACAGGGCCTTGTAATGTCAGTACTATGAAAGCAGACCAGTAAAAACGTTTAATATTACAAAGAAGAACTTAGCAGTTCTCTGGAAACATTTTCCATAGTGTCTTTAATGAAACCTCTTAAATAAGAATTTTCACATTAAAAGTTTAGGCTTCTACACTGCCTCTCTCACCCAATGAGAACTTAAGCAATTTGATCTTCATTTTATTAATCTGTCAGATTCCTGCAAATATTTAATTCCTCCAAGCAGAAGAATGAATGCAACAACTCAACAAAACTCACAGAAAAGGAATTTCTACACTAACTCTCGTATTATTGTATTTGAAATGGAAAATATACTATGAGTTTTTCCTCTGGCTCTGCTAAGAAGTCTTTGAGGTCTCATGAAGATATGACAGTGCAATAAATGCAAAAGAGTCCTTATCCTGAATTGGTGAAGCTTATGCTAACAGTGGTTCATCTGTCTGAACTGTGAAGACTTTCCATCAGAATGAAAGAAAAGAAAAAGAGAGACAGAAGGGGGAGGGGTTGAGAGCATTTATGAGTGAGAGAATGCATGAGCAACAGCAAGTGAGGGAAAGGGAATGAAGGAAAAGCTACTTCACCTCTAGTTACTTTAATTTCTTTTTTTCCTATTACAATTATTTTAACAAAAGCTTTTGGAAAAGAGAAATTTTAAAGAAGTTTTTCCTTTAATTGCACTTTTCAAATCCAAGCTAGAGAAATTTTTCCTCTAGACTGTTATTACTATCTCCCATTTCTATTTTTCACTGCAAAAATATATCAATAACTGCAACAGGTTTCGAGTAAACTACTACCACTTGTACTAAATTGACTTTAATGAAATTAATGACAGACAGAAAATAGAAAATATTTGTAAATTTTCAGTACTGGTACACTGAAAATGGTAATAATTTCAATTATTGTGAACATGGCCAAACAATGTTAACTGAGTAAGCTTCTTCACTTGGTCTACAATACTTATTTTTTTAAAGTATAGTTTCTATCCTTCACTTATTTTATAGATTTGGAAAATTCTGTGATATAGGCATAAGACAGAGTTAACAGAAAATCTTTAACAGGTTTTAATGTCATTCTACCCATTTTCCTAAATAGATTTTTCAGCTACCATCATCATTCTCTGAAATCAAATCAGCTTATCATGGATTGATATTTATCAACTGTATAGAATAGACAAAAAAATAGACACTATAGAGAACGGGGAAGTAAAGAGTCAACAAATCAAAGGTTATTTTAATTGTACTTCCATTTGCAAGCATGTTTTTCTCATCTGACTTACTTTCCTTATTGCATTTCATATTATTTCCTAGGTTGTAAACTTATAGACAATCATCAGATTTCTGAGGAATTCTGACAGATAGTGAAAACCCCCAATAAATTTATTTAAAACTATTTTCTGACAAACAATTACAGCTTCCAGGTATTTCACAGAAAACTCAGTTTGTCCAAAACTCAACATTTAATTAAATTCACATACCACACTAGTTATCTGACTGCAATTAATTAAAAAAAAAAAAAAAGCTTAGGCATTATAAAATACTTGAACTGAACAATCCTACATCTCTTACTTACAGGATTTACCACAGAGAGATGAGAAGGTGAGACAGCGGGATGGTGAGCAAAGTTTTGATTGATAAACTCTCGCAGTTGAGTAAAACATGAAAAAAATACAGTCCACCTGTGTTTCTTAGAAAGCTTATAGAAAAAAAACCCAAGCTACAAGGAGAAACATTACAGTGATCAAAATTGTTAGGGGGAGGAAGATGAAAAGGGAAAAGCAGGGAAAGAAGAAAATTGTCAACTGTGTCTTTCAAATATATGCCGGAGGACATGAAAAGTGTTTTCAAGGATAACTCCATAAAATATAGATGAATTCCAGAATCAGGATAATGGAGATAAGAGAAAAAAATTTCAAAGAACACACAGAGAAACTAATACTTTGCCTGTGCAAAAGCATGTGTAGTATGTCACACAGTGGGTAATATAGATAAATACATAGAATTCCACCTGTACTGAGTTGATGCTTCACTTTCTTGAAAACTAAAGATATTTCATACAGTGCATATTACCAAACATCACAAAGATTTGCTTTAATAAGTGTGTAATGAGCAATAACAATTAGTCAAAAGAAACAAAAATGTAATGCCTTTGAGAGGTTTTAAAACAGTTGCCAAGATCTCATCCTGGGAGTGAAATTCTCAATATTTACTATGTGTCCAATTCCATTAGCTTCATGTATCCTAATTATTTTTTAGACTAAATACACTGCAGAGTTTCGCAAGGATACCTACAGGCCTGACACAAGCTAACAGGCAGGAATTGTAGAAAATTCTAGATATCAACAAGGTTAGGTTTTCATGAGGCTTTTTTTTTCAGACAAAATACTACATATATACTACATATTATCAAGTCTTCTAAAAGATAGGGGCGTGATTATATTTCTAGTAAACAACTTTTTGACTTGATACAAAGGCCACCCCTTCATCATCCCCTGCAGACATTTTCTGTATTAGTGGTGGAATTACTGTGTGTAAATATAGCTAATCCTGGCTTTTAGCTTTGGGGTCTTTTCTGCCTTCCCTACCACTAATTTCAAACCAAATACCGAACTTCTCCTCTGCAGCAAAATTCTACACTTGTGCTTCCAATTTGGTATTCTTTCTAGGACATAAACAAGGCCTCTGAATGTGGTCCAGCCCCTGTCTCTTACATGGTTTTGTTAGTGTTCTAGAAAGTATCAGTTTATTTCCTTGACAGACATCTACTCAAGCAACACAGCTCCCTCCACTGGGTAAGCCTTTTCTGTTCTTACCTCCATAAAACTTCTGAGAGCAGTAAGGCTTCTTATGACAAGAAATAAGGCTGACAGAGCAGGACCTGAAGCACTTGCTCAGTTCTCAGGTCTTCTATGATATATTTAGTTACCTCCATTGATTCTGTTTATGACAAAAAGGTAGTATATGGAAATTCTGTAGGTAAAGGTTCATAGCATGCACACTGAACCAGACAAAAAGGAATGCCACTGAGCTCCAATTTCTCATTTTTGTCACCAGAAAAAATTTCTTACCACGGGCAGAAAATTAAAACAGAGTTTATATAGTTAAATGCAACAGATAATGGCAGATACACTTCAGAACAACTAGGAAAACATGAAATTATATACATGGAAAATAGTAGTGTAATCACAATTGGAAGTAGCATGGAAACCATCAGACAATTGCACCACTTTAATAAGAAAATAACCTGGCATATGTCAGGAGGGAACAGAAGAATAATAAAATCAAGTAGCTCTGTAACTATGTGAGTTTATGATTAAACATCATGAGTTAGGACCCTGTCTAGCAAGTCTCCTCACTCAAGTGTGAGTTCATATTTCTGCAGAGCATTTTTTAAAGCATGGGCATGACCAACTGCAGGTAGATGGGTGGGACTAATTGCAGGCGGTTTCTAGGATAAGGTAAGGTTTCTATGTAAGTTCCAAGAATAATTTTATTAAAGAGTAGGCACTGGGAGTCTGAGGGTAGCCAGCACTTGAACTTCTGTTCAACAAGTTTAGCATGTGTTTAGATAGTTACTTTTTTTGGTTGCATATCTATTAACAAAAAACAAAAAACAAAAAAACCAAAACAAAACAAAAAAGCATGCATGCAGTAAGTTAGCCATTCAGAAGTTGTCCTTTTAAAATAAATCCTCAAATTATCTTTTTTTTTCTTTTTTATTTCTTGAAGGAAAGAATAATCAAACAACTGTTAATCAGTCCTCATAGTGTTGCAGATTTCAAGCCAAAGTAATGTAGCTTTGGAATCCCACTCTAACAGTAACTTTTCAACCCAACTACCATTCACATAATTATGCTTATGTCTATCATAGAGAACTGTAGTGTCCACAATATTTTGAAGTTCATATTATCAGATGGAAATTTATCTATCCAGACTCTACAAACACATTTTCCAAAGAAAATGAGGATTGGCAGAACAAGCTTTGGCTAGTACCTCTCTCTGTCTCATAAAATGATACTGGTTGATCTTTTATTTCTATTTGTAGACTAATATTTTTATTCAGCAAAGAACATGATAAAAAGTACTGTCAAAACCTGTACAAAAGGGATGAGCAGATTTTCTAAAATGAATATTTTATTTTTCAATATTAATCAATTTCCATGTCATATCTCACTTGATTAAGGATTTCCAGTCTCTCATTTTGGATTAGAATACTAAGTGCTGTATGCAGAAGTTTTTATTTCTCAACAGACATGGGTGTGAAAGGAAGTGACAGTGCAATCTTCTGTTTTATTAGTTAAAAGCTCTTAGCCTGAATCAGATGGGACCTTTCTCTAGGAAGTCACTCAGAATGCAAAGATGATGGATAAACTATTATTGAGACTTTAAAATTTAGTTTTCCTCTTTCTTGCAAACCAAACACAAAATTATGAACACCATCTATTTCAGTTTTTCAGCTCCATCTTCTACCTTCTATAGATGAAGTGAACAGTCCTGGAAAATGGATTTACCTGTAAGAAGACTGAGTAAACAAAGGCAGTTCAAAAAAACCTATATCCCTTCTCACCTGCCTTCCTCCTAATGTCCAGCATGAGATTGTATTTTTACAGTTTCAAAATGATGAGTAGATTGGATATTTATGAGGTCAGGAATGAAACAGTACCAAGGCAAATGTGGTTGTGTGCCATATTCAAAGCTATGTAAATATGAAGTACATGTGATGATTAAGATGCAAGGATAAGCATGCAGGGAAGCATTTAATCAGTTTGTTTGAGAACTCCGTCCTGTGATACCAAGAAAATCCTTGAATATTTCTGCAGGAGCTCCCTATCTAAAATCACACTGAGAACCTTTAAGAATATGCTGCATTTTAGAAGAACTGAACACTTGTATTTCCTTTGCTAGATAATTTCCAAGTATGAAATCCACCCTGTTATTTATGCAAGAAGGAAAGAAAAAAAAATCAACAGAAATGTTTAAAAAAATCAAAATGTTTCATTTTAATGCTTTTAGTTCACGATTAACAGAAAACTATCCAAACTATCCATAAACTGTTTGCAGATAGATAGTACAACATTTCCTGCTATATGTTCTGGTTCAAAGGTGCATCATAAACTGTTGGCATAGTGTTCTTCTCAACCTTGTTACAGAAAAAAACTAAATAGCTTTAAATGCAAAATCCACCCCCCACCCCCAACCTTTGCTATCCTTTCCTTAGAAAAAAGACCATTCTTGGTACCTTGAGGAACTGGAGGTGGCAGTTGGTAACAAATGTATGAGAGAGGCAGCAGAGCAACACTCAGGCAGAAAAGACAGGGAGAACACTCTTGGAGGCACTAAAGAGTTTAACAAGTTTAAAGCACATGTTTAACTAACAACTTAAAATGCACAGGCTCAAGCAAGTGGCTGGACTTGTGCACTTGAAGCCCAGAAGACCAGTCAGACCCTAGGCAGCACCAAAAGAAGCATGACTAACAGCTCGAGGAAGTTTATTCTCCCCCTCCTATTCCACTCTTGTGAGACCCCATCTGGAGTGTTGCATCCACCTCTGGGGTCCCTAATATAAGAAAGATACAGACCTGATTGAACAAGTCCAGAGAAGGCCACAAAGGTGCTCAGAGGGATGGAGCACCTTTCCTATGAAGACAGGCTGAGAGAGCCAGGGGTTGTTCAGCCTGGAGAAGAACAGGCTATAGGGAGACTTTAGAGCAGCCCTTCCAGTACCTCGGGGGGCCAATGGAAAAGCTGGAGAAGATAGGACATATAGTGATAGGACAAGGAGTAATGGCTTTAAACTGAAAGAGGCTAGGTGTACATTAGGTATTAGGAAGAAATTATTTACTGTGAGGGTGCTGAGGCTCTGGAAGAGGTTGCCCAGAGAAGCTGTTGCATGCACCATCCCTGGAAGCATTCAAGGCCAGGCAAGATGGGTCTCTGAGCAGCCTGGTCTAGTGGAAAGTATCTCTGCCCATGGCTGGGGAGTTGGAACCAGCTAATCTTTAAGGGTCCTTCCAACTGAAACCATTCTAATCATTAGTTTTCCCGCATGTCCCTGCTTGTCCTATAAACTGGATAACTTTCAGTGTTAAAAACAAAAATCCGAAAAAATACCAAAGTGCTGTGTGCATACCATGACATTGGCACACACAGCACATGTATTTCATAACTGTTTCAAGGATATCTGACTTTTCCCATTACAATGCTGACTAGATTTTATTTAGGCAGGATGTACACTCGGTGTCTCCACCTACTTAGGTCAGAAAACATCAGTGCCAAAAGGAGAAAAAAACTGAAAAATAAATGTATCACCTTTAACCCCTCTTGTTTTTCACATCTATTGTTACAAAGAGATTCAGATTTCTATTGCTGCAGATATTAAAAGGCTTAAAGTTCATTTGTGATTAACCTTTGACACTACATTAACAAAGGCACCAGTAAAAGGAAATTTCTCAGCAATAACTGCCACGGGTTTTGGATCATGCTATTTCTTGGTCTGAAATAGGCAATGAAATGTGACTTTCAACCTGTATTTTATAACACTTCCTATTTCCTCTCTTCCATATTCCAGTGGTCTCAGAGTTTTTAAGTGATCCAAGATCACTAAGGAAGACAATTAATACCTTGTTTTAAACTTGCTGAACCTACTGCATTTAGTCCACAGGTGTGCCAGAAGGCATTTTAACACTTTTTATTCCTTCTCAGGATTTGCAACTTTTGCATAAGAGAAGAGTTTGAGAAAATGGGGAAAAATCCTACTTAGCATATTCTCTCATAAAGCCTCCTGTATTTCCATATATTATTTGTTATCAGTAAATTATAAATCCTCATCCAAGTGCCTGTTGATCACTGAAATGGAAATGCTTCACAAAACTTTTCCTTGGTTTAACTCCAATCCTGTTAAAAATATAATTGCATAAAATGAAAGAAAACAGCCTTGCAAATGAACCATCCACGCATTAATTGTGAAAACAGATGCAGAAAATGTTCTGGACTTGTAATATTATCATGGGATTAATTTATGTGTGGGTATCCTGCTTTATATTTTAGCAAATTTAGTTAGCATTAGTTATTTCTACTACAGTAGAAAATATGTGTAGATCAAGGTTTTATTGAGGGCAGACTTTAACAGCAAGATAAAGATCCAAAGGTCCTCATCAACCTTATCACAGCAGATGAAACAAAGGAAATTGATATGGATGGACCTTTGCTCGTGAATGCAAAGTTACATCATTGAACTGTTACCTATTCTCACATATTCTGTTTCTATCCAGCTCTTCTCAATATATTCTAAACAGTCTCTTATTGTCTGCAGATACCAAATACAATTATTATGTAAATAATAATTTCTTGCAATATCTTTAAAACACAAAGCCTGCCAGAACATAAGAACTTAGAAGTGAACTCGATATTAAGCAAAATGCTAGCTGAAAGACCAAGGTAAGAGTAATTTCAGTGACAAGTGAGTGAAAAATAGTAAAATAAACATTTTATTAAGGGGCATAAGGAACTTTCCAGAAATGACTGAACTAGCACCTTTGCTAAAACATCTGAGGCATTGATTATAAAACACAAGAAACCATGAAAGAAAACTCATCTGCTGAGGAATGGAGACTGAAGTGACAAAAAATTCAGCTCAAGAAACAGTATCACTTCTCAATCAGAATGAACAAAAGTGTTTTTACTTGAAAAACTTCTATCATCATAGGAGTGACCATGATGTATATCAACCAGATTACCTCCTCATCTTTAAGAAATAATTTTAATTATAATCTCACCTTTTCTTTACTGATATTATGTATACACTGCTTGATATCCCTTTAATTATGTTAATGGTTAATTTCTTCTTCATATTGTTATAAAAGCAAAGACTTGTGAATATACTATGAAAAAGGCCCCAAAACTTCTGGATAAACAGGAAAAAATATAGCCATAGGTGTAGAAGATAATACTGATTTAGCAAAGCTTCACAAAAGGCAAGAAACTATATCTCACTGATTTTCATTTTTAGCAGATATTCTTTTTTAAAAAGTAACATATCTTTTATTTTCACTGCAAAAATAATATTGTCAAAGAGTACTGGAATTCAGAAATTCTGACAATTCACCTTCACAGCATGCATGATGCATGCCTATGCAGAACACTTGTCACAATAATGCAATAAATAAAATGTCGATCATTCTACAGGGGTAGGTATTGCTGTGCCAATTTTAAAGCTGTCAAAAATGGCACTTCCTACTGCCTTGAGTTTGTTTTAATGAATTCACTATAGAGAGAAGGGTATCATTACCTACAGCTGATCTCTGCATCTCAAAGGGAGAAGCATGGAAGAGAATAACTCCCTTTAAGCTTATCCTCTTTCTGGTCATTGCATATGACAGACTTGGATAAAACTCCAATGCAAAGAGGCTAAACATGAGACATCTGCAGAGAAGCTCTCTAGTCAGGAAGCTCTGGAACCACATCGTAGTTACACTGAGTCTATGAACTTTAAAATGATGGCTTATTACAAAGTCAACAAAGATCACACAGGTACATCCAGTAACCATATGAACGCAACCTTTTTTTTCTGTTACTAACAGACACATGGAAAAATAATAGTAACACTAAGCCATTTGAATGGAAGTTCTTAATTTGAAACCATGGACATGTTATATACAGTTCTACAGAACAGCGTTGTGTCTTTTTTTGCAGACATTCATGCTGAGGATTATAAGGGGTTTAAGGCAGCACCTTCACACACAAACTTCTCACTGAAATTAATGGTAACACTATTTGCCTAATTTTGAGACATGCAAATTATCTTAAGATAACATACATTCCTGGAGATCTTCTGAAACATCATCCGTGCATTACACTGTTATCGACTGGAAAAGTCCAAGGCACAGTAATAGCTCAACCTCCTCAAATAGGTTACAGCAGCAGAGATCAGAATCACTGAAATCAGCGGTTTTTTTGTCTCAGTTCAATGGTCCTTCGACTCTACAGAAACTTATGTTGCAAACAAGACATAATGAAATATTGTGCCTTTTAACTGTATTTTGCATTACTGTCTTCTAGATTTCGCTTTAGCCAAATATCTGGTATTAACTACTTCCCCAATTACTTTTATGTATACTTTTCCCAGAAATTTTTTTATATTATATTATTTTATTAAACTCTTTCAAACATTCTTAGCACCAGACTAAGACAACAACTAATGATGCCTTAAGGACTATTAAAGTGTCTGTAACCACAACCTGAATGTTTTCTAGGACTTTTAAGAACACTTTTCAAGCTTGAAAACAACTACAGTAACTCTTCTGTAGCATGACAGCTCTTGCATTGGTTTGAATTGTGATAAATCATTATTTACATGTGTTGGTTACAGCTCTATTGCTAAGATGCAAATGTATTTCATACTACAAGAAGGTACTCACTGTCTCTTTCTTCTTAAATTAAAAATAATAATAAAAAACCACAAAACCAAAACCAGCCCATCATTCCCAAACTCTTTGCAACTACTTTCAGTGTTGGCTGAAGAAATTATTTTCAGAGAGTTCACAGATAAACCTGGTAAGTAATTTATAATTTAAGATAAACTCGAAAACAAAAGATTCTTTAGGAAATTTAAAATCTGAGTCAGTCTTCCTGAAAAAGAAAACTTCATGAATGATTTTCAGAAGCTTAAAGCTCTCCACATAGTTACCAATTTAAATATTTAAATAACTTTTTATAAAGGTATAATGAGTGTGCTTGCTCTTATTCATTGCTAGTATATGCTGATTCTATTATCTAGATATGGACACTCTATGTGGAGTGTCCATATCTCCATAATGCTATGGACAGATACAATTCCATAGTTAAGTTCTTTTTAAGAGAGATTATTCTCACGGTTGACAGAGCTACTTTACTACTCAGGTAATTTTAATGTCATTATTTTGCGTAATTTTACTTGGGATGCAGTCTTCCAAATGCTGAAAGCTGATTTCAAGTCTCTGCAGTCAGACATTTCTTTTTCTCCTCTTCTTGGCACTCTTTCCCTTCCTTATGCTATCACTGTGCTTGGGAGCAAAATACTTGGCTGATGAGAAGGCAAGATTTTAATTTCTGACAGCAGCACAGACTTACACTGGCTTTGGCCAAGCAAAACATGTATCTTGACTGCAATCAAGATCAGTCCCTTGTGTATCAAGTGTTGTTAACGGCAAAATATAGGACTCAAGTGTAATTACATTAGGGATTCCAAGGTCATCAATTTGGACATCAGCAACTGAAGGGACTTTCGCAATAGCAGCCCTCTCCCATTACTGTATTATATGTTCACTCTGTGTTTAAAAACAAAAATTTTGCACATATAGCAGTGAACATTATACAATGGGAAGTTTTTAATACAACATTCTTTCTTTTATCTCAGGCAACCTTGCTTCTGGGAAAGAAAGCTCTGGGGTGAAATTTCTTTTTGACTGCTCTACTGGAGCCTCTATTTCCTTTCTTCATGAGAGGGTCTAGCAACAAATATGCTGGGCACAGGACCACCTGGCTTACTCGATACCACATACCATCTGCAAGTTGCCATTCTCAGCAGCCTCCCTCCTATACATGCAACCACCAATATATGTACTGCTATTTCACCACTCTTTCTAGTTCTTCCACTCCTCCTTCCCTTCTAGTTGCCAGAGACTGCTTAGCATGACAAAGAGCAACAGAAAAAAAAAGTGATAAGAGTAGAAAGGGAATACTGTTGGCTTGCTGCCTCAAATGTGTTTTTGTGCATTTAAACTCAACACGAATGCTAAAATAACAGCATTTTTACATTTTGCGAGTTTCCTGTGAAAACATGGAATAAAGCAAATGATGTTGCAAAGCTTGAAGACCATGTTTCATGCTTCTTTTTAAACACGTTTTTATAACTTACAACTCCTTCCAACTATTGAAGCAAATGAAAAAGTAGCATTTCATTTCATCACACTCCAAAAATTCTTGAGGGAGTTGGAAAAGAGGAGTCTGCGCAATGTTAAAATCAAACTGTAAGTTAACAGGAAAGTATAAGATCACTTATGCATAAGGTTTCATGGTTAACATAAGGTAAAAATGTTACTGTAACTTTTTTACCAGTCACTTCTTTCTCCTTTCCTAAAACTTTGCCTTCTCAGATTTTTAGCTATAAGAGAGCTATTGTAATCTGGATGAAAGCAGAATGAGATGTATGTTGTATACAACCATAAGAAATAATAAAAACATTACACACCTGAATATCCACTGAGTACACAAACCCAAATACATACAGAATAAAAAGAGCTAACCCATGTTGAAACAGAAATAACATCCAAAAATCTCAGGCCACAACAGTCTTTAGCTATGGTAAGTAGGAAAATAAAAGGCACAGAGCAACAGCCACTACCACTATCTCTCTATTTGTGACTTCATCTTAAGCCTTGCTAAAGACTTTGGTATATAGAATGTATTCCCTTTGAAGTAGCAGTAGGTAAAGAACACAAGTATCTTTTACATGCCGCTCTTTGGCACATAAATCACAGCAGCAGGAAGACTAATCAAGGGACAGGCACAGTGATTGTCCATTTGTCTAACACTAAATTGCTTCAGGCAAAAATTTGCTGTCAACAAATATCAAGTTTATAGGAAACAAAAAACCAAACAAAAATACTCACAGCTTTGGTTTGGCAAGCACAGGTGGTGGCTCCTTTGTGGGTGAAAGCAAGACAGCTGGAGGTGGGACAGATTTATCACCAGTTGGCTTGCTGTTAATCATTCCATTTACTCCAAGAAGAGGATGAATGCCATTTGTTTTTTCCTCAGATGAACTGAGCTGTTGTTGAAGGTCTGTCACACAAGGTCTCAAGTCAGTGTTGTTTCCTTGGTGGGTCTCTGGATGTTTCTTAGAAGGAAGCTCAAGAGAGCTAATTTCAACTGGAGGAAGTGGTGAGAAATGACGGAAATCATCACTAGAGCATTCCAAGTTGGCTAAAAGAAATCAAAAAGAATGTCTCTTCAACAAGTCATAGAGAAAGTATGAGATAAAATACAAGGTGTATTTTCAGTTTTTTAAAGGTGAAATATCTTTGGTTTTGTGCAGATATTTTTCTAGTCCTCCTATTGATAATTTGTGATGGATTAGATACATGGGTGGCTATTAATTTTCTAAATTTGCCCCATGCAAAAGGCACAACTAGAAACTTTATGGATCTCTCTGTTTCAGGAATCCAGCCACTAACTGGGATTGGCAAGTATGGACAACAACAGCTGAAACAGGACTTCCTCTTCCTGGAGTTTCAGGATCATTTAGGAAGAAATAATTTAAAAATGCTGAAGAATGCATGTATACATGGCAAGTTTGTAATGACAGCTGGGTTCATGCATCCCACCACAATATATATGGAAACATACCACAAAACTAAACATACTATGCCACAGTGTTTTATTTTACAAAAGGCCAGCATAATTTCATCTCTTTAATTTTGCCTCTGCTGCCATCTAGTCTTGAACCCTAATGCTTAGAAATATGCCAGGCTTGTGGCAGAACTTTAAAAATGTATTGCACGTTAATAGAAATATTAGACCAAGAAATGAACCTGAAGAAACATTCAGTTTGCCTTACATGAATGCACTGAGGTTGACAAACCCCATATCTTACAGCAGCCCTTTTCCACAAAGAAAGCAGACTGATAACATCACAGGTAAATTAATTATGTAAGATTTATGATTAAAACCTCCTCTTTCTCTTTGTCACATACCTGAGCAGACAGTTAGTTGTGCACTGCTTGTTACTGAACCATGTTCATTTGTTGCTGTGCAAGTGAAAATTCCTGAATCTTCAGGAAAAGTTTCTGCTATTACAAGTGTACATATTTCTTCTAGAAATAAACAGAAAAATAAAGTGCATGATAAACTATTTAAAGCACTGTGTATTGATTTTTTGCACTATATGTTAAGGTACGCTTTTACAAATAAATGTTGGGAGAACTGCAGAAGAGCTTCCAACTTAAATGGCTTTAAGGAAAATCACTTTGTGTCTGAAAGAAGTAAATTCATCAAGCAAAGTTTTCAAAACTGGCTTAAACAGTAGTTTTGCAGTTACAAGTCTGTGCAGTTACTTTACACATTCAATATCTTTTCTTAATGCAGGATAGTACCAATTAGTACAAATGTTAAAAGAGACACACAATGTAATAGTTTCCAGAAACAACTAATGTTTGCAAACTCTTTTTGTGTCTTTAAATAACACCATCAGTATAAATGTCACACAATTCTTTCTGTCTCTGAATTTTTTTCTGTATTTAATGCAACATTCAGATCAAAACCCATTCCCAGTAAAACTAGAAAACATTTTATCACCACTTCCAATCAGCTCTTCTGTAGATACTAACCAGAATTAAAAACTCCAGATGCATAAATATCCCCCTTATGCAGAAATTGGGAAAATAATTTCTGTCTCTGTCTGCACAGCAGTGAGAATGGATACATTGAAAATGTAATACAAAACAGCATCCCCCAAAACCTCTTCAGAATACTGTGACAGACATACTCTGTAGCTGGTTTAAATTTGTTCATTCTACTTTGATAAGCCGTGGTATATGCTTTGATTATTATCAGGGCTTCTGTCATAAACCTTGCGTGAAGTATATAAGGTTGGGTCTTACAGTAATTTTTTCTAAATAAATTCTATTCATTTATAATGGGCACACTTAAGTGCTTAGGCATATTTTTTCCAGTTTCTTCATAGAAGTCACTTTATTTTATCTCTACTTGTAATGGCACTCTGATTTTTTAAAGATGTCACTGTACAGATAATTTAAATAATCCTACTATTTACACAACATACTGATATAATTTTATTCCTGTACAATGCTACTTTGTGTGTCTCCTTAATTAATTCTGAGTGTCTTTTGTTTATGCTGATTTTTTAGTCTCAAACCCAAAGAAATTTTATAACATTCAGTTTAATTATAAAAAAATGAAAAATGCATATTGCAATTTGAACACACACAATCCCACATATTATCACAAAATCAGCTAATAAAAGCAAACTGTAAAAGGAAAAACACTTTAGAATCTAATAACTTCCATATGAAAATTATTCTGTAGAAAAGGTTCAGTAAGGTCAACTTCCGTTCTTATAGTTCAAATAAGGAAAACATTTTCAAGTAGTGGTTGTTTTCTTTTTTCCCCTTGTGGAATGACAGACCACTGTCTCATTTAGACAGTTAACAAAAAAGTTATGAAATTTTTCCAATTATAAATGACAATGTGTCCAAAAACTTCCTGTACTGAAAATGGGCTAGAAATGAATGACTGACTAAATATTTGGCATAAAGTTGGTTTTTAGACAGCAGAACATGCCTTTTTTTGGCAACGCAGACCAGTCATTCTGTGTAGCTGCAAGAGTCACGTCTGGTAATACTGTAGGATCTTATCTTACACGGATTGAGATTAATGACTCATGAAAGGTCTTATCAGGAAAGTAATGCATAACACAAGCTAGTTTTTGAACTACTGAGATCAGCTTTTTTTAGAGTCTTGGTGTGTCATAAGCAGTGGAAGCTGTATTGTTAACCACACGTGTATACTCCTGGACTGAAATGACCCTGGGGATGTAATCTTATACACACAGCATTCTAGTTTCCTGTTCATTCAACAGCAGAATGTTGAAAGCTGGGGATTTCAGGACTGCAAAAGAAAACCACTCCACCAGGCTGAGAACTGCTCTCTGAATGAGGGCAAAAGCACTATAAAACATAGGAACCAGCAGAAGTCCTATTTTCCAAACAGTAGAGCTAATTAATGCATAACATTCTTACAGCTTTTTAAGCGTGTAAAAAGATCACATGAGAAGAGCTGATCTTTACTCTTCAGTGCCAAAAGAATTCTAATGGATTCTACAATGATGTGCTTTGTTTACTGAGGAGGTACGTTTTAAAATTATATATGGTAAAATGCAGCAATCAGTGTAAAAAAATTTGAAAGTAAATTAATGGTGAAAATAATCAGAGATTAAAATTCGGTCTTTTCAGCAGACGAACAAACTGCAACACATTTGTGTTTGATCATAAGAAAACTGGCTAAACGGAAAACATAAAAATCCTAAGAACAAATCAAAAGGCAGCATTGGCAAAAGCAAAAAGCAACAACATATTGCTATCTTCTTTGTCGATTTTCCTCCTACAAGCCAAGAATCACTCACCTCTAGGTCCTTGCTAAAAGGCTTACTACTGTGGAAAGCATAGAAATGAAATACTAATTTGGCAAAAGAAAAGTTCTTTCAAGATTTCCATAACACACTGTGGATATACTCAGTGCTCTGAGTATTTTTCTAGCTTTACATCCTGGTTTAGGTAATTATTTTACTTTCTGTTACCATGCTAAGCAGAATCTGAAGATTTGAGGGACATAATGTCTGTTCTACTTCCCAGCGATCATCAGCTGAGAAATAATTTCATCACAGAAATGTGTTCCAGAAAGCAGCTCTGAAATGCTGTTCTCAGGGCCTTAAAACATATTTAACACTTGACTAAATGAATACAAAAGCATTTTGTTCACTGAAACATGTAAAATGCTTAGGCATGCAAGTACTTGACTGTTTTGTCAGTTATTTAGAAAGGAAGATTACATTTTACAGAGCAATTCTTTCCTATTATGGTTCATGAGTCCATTAAGAAGAATAAACTTTGGTAAGAGAGAAAACTGTTGCATTTTAACAAATTTTATCACTGACAATGTGTTTACTTCAGAATGTTTCTTTGTATTGTATTAAAGGTAGAGCAGTAATTATATCTGCAACTTCATCTCCAAATGTGACCATTAGCTTCCTCCACTGTAATGCACAGACAGCTGGGGAAATAAGTACAGTCCTTTGCTAGTAGTTGTCCATCCTATTGCAATGAATAGAGCAATTTCCATAGCTGTAGGTTCAAAGCCCAGAAGTGATGACTATCTTTTGAGATGAGTTTGGTGAACATACACGGTATTGTGCTTAGGAAAGAAAAGCATATATATGTGGCAATTCCCTGGTAATTTAAGCAAAATTACTTCATACAGTTTTCTTCTTACATGCTGTTAGACAATCGTTCTAATGTAATTCAATACAGTTTGTGGCTGTCTCCAGACAGCTGAGTAATGGTCAAAATATCAACAGCTGGCAAGTGATTCCATGGGATTTTTCATTCTCAGGCAGACTGTTCTTTGAAGGATTTAATCAGTATAAAGTCAAAATGCCCAAGAAAGAAGTACAGAACAGGTATTTTGACAAACTGTGATGCTGGCTTTAAGTAATCTGACTAGCTATTAATTCACAAAGCAGTCTGGAGGGATTTGCAATGCAAACTGATTTCTGTCTAGACAGAAAAAGGAGTGTAAAACACATTAGAGTAGATAGAATGTACAAAAAAAAGGCAGCCAAAAAACCCTTGTTTCTCAATTCCTTACCTGTGTGAGTTCATGGAATATTTTTCTTTTAAATCATTACTACTAACCTATCAAAGGATAACCAGTGTTATTGAGTGCTATGAAGTGTTTATTGATGGCCGGACTTTGGTTGACAACCAGCAATTAAAGTCACACTATGACTTGTTACAATTTGAGTAGAATTCCATGGATGTTTTACACATGGAAAAATTTTTAGAAAACGTGCATCTTTCAAAATTTTGAATACTTATCTAGCATATGCATGTTGGTTTCCCTATTGATCTTGTATATATATTAACCATCTGCCTTGAATAGCAGTTACGTGTTGCTCATGAAAAATTTCCTCTGAAGGCATTGTTTAGTCTGGCTTCTAAGATTATGAATTACATCACAAACTAGTGCTGCATCTATTATGTTTCTGATACTGACACCCAGCTTCCTGTTGTAGAAATTTTAAGTTTCTTCATGACCTCTGAAAAACCAGTGTTACTTATTACCAGGGATACTACCAATAAACAAAACATTGCTCATTATTTATGCCAAAAGCAAATATTTACATTTTGCCCAAATTTTATTTACGTTCCCTTTGCATGCACAGTGTCAATTCCTACACAAATAAGCCAGTAAGTGTACTGTCATTAATTTTGGTAGCAAGACACTGCACTATTTAAGACACTTCATTATTTAATAGGACTTAGTAGAAAAAGATACGTGCACAAATCTTAAGGGATAGTATAGTATTTAGCTCAGTGAATCCAGGGAGAACAAAATACCAAACTGAAATTCTTTCACAGATATTGGGTAGCAGGAAGGTGTTCATGAATATATTTTGCAACATAATTACAAGCATGTAAAAAGAAATAATCCAACAACAAAGCAGACAGACTGCAGTCAGGCAGTCACTACTGCTATGCCTATAAAACTGCAACGACACAGATACCAAAACAGTGTTTTGAGATGTCTTCCCATTCTTGTCTTGCCAATTCCCTTGAGAATGAGATGAGATACCTCAACATTAAATAACTTTTATCTACTGGAGAAGACTCAAGAAATGCACCTTTCATGGAAGAATCCATTCCCTGCTACACTTTAGAAGACTTGAAGTATCTTCTCTCAGGGACTGCAAGCTAACCAGAAACAGGAAGGAGAATATTCAGCACTTTCAACAACATAGTACAGGTATGTGAGAGGGCTGGCAAAGCGATGATCTCTGAACTCAGAATCTCACCTTCTATTTCCTATTTCCAGCTGCAGTTATGAAAACAAGTTGATGGCTTTGTGAACTCATATCAACATTCTTCTTCCACAGTAATATCTGTCAGAGAAGCTATTCAAACCTTGCAACTAACAATATGAAAATTAGTTGTTTGTGAAAAAAAATCTTCTAGCAAGAAGCATAATATATGGTTCCCTATGTGCTCTACTACTAGCACAAAGGAAATATTTTCTTTCTAGCAAAAAAAGTGCTTCTCCTTTCTACCAGATAATGCTGCACTCCTACTCTAAAATACTGAGTTCATCTAGCGTTATACACATTATGTTTACTATAGAGGGTGAAAGGGTAAAAAAAATCATCAAAACTAAGCAAACATTCATGACTGAGAGTTCTGACTGAAGAATCTTAAATTGGACATTAGAAAGAAAAACCCTAAGGCTGGCAAATTTATACTTAGAAACTTTTGTGTAACATTGCACTCCTTTCTGATACTATCTATCTAAAGGATGAAGTGAACACAGTTCAAACGATTTTGTAGAAAAGAAGGTCCTAGTAAGAATGAGCCAGATATACTAGGTACAACTCTGATAACGTTGGTAGATGAAATCTAGTAAAGATGTTGCTACTTTGACAAGAGAAATGTTCCTCCGAGAAGGTGAAAAAATTCAGCCTATTGATGATTGTTGATGATCAGATTGTTTTTTCTTTTTAAGATATCAAGAAAACAGCTAAACTGGGAGACATTCTACAATATATATTACAGAAGAATGTTCTAAAAAAGATACAGAATTAAGCATATTTCAACACACACCTATTGGCCTTTATTTATTTTCATATCCAAAAGCTTGATATGATATTGAAACTCTCTTCAAATTGTTTTGTACTGTGACTTAAAATTGTAAATACTAAAGCTTGTGTTATCATGATAAAACACCAACAACCCATTGTTAGCACTTGGACAAGTTTTAATTCCTCATTAGAGGTCAACTTGGTTTTCCGATACTCTCCTTCACATGGCTCAGATTTTAAGCCTCCATAAATCAAATCATTCAGTCACATGTATTCAGGGCATCAGCTAATACTAGAGCTGATGATGTTGTACACCATGATTAACAGTAATAACTGTTAGGATAGAGCATGCATACGTGTATGTGCAATGTATATGTATAATGGATATGAGATAAAATAGATATATAACAATTTCGTGAAGTAGTAGAAAATCAGTGAATAACTGAAAAAGAAAAGAAGATTTTCCCCTCCTTCCTTCCTCTTGTTTCCATGAAAATTAAAGGAAAGCTGCCTTTTTTCCTAGTCTATATCCTCATAGTCACAGCGCTATTCACAAATATCTCTCAGCTGCTAGGTCTGTCGTTCCTGCCAATGCAACCCTTCAGAGTTTAAAAAATCCCCCCATTGCTAACATCCTAACATTTGCTAGCAGTTCAAAAACACTCTTTGGAAATACCCAGATCCTAGACAGAAAATTTTTCTGTTTTCTTCAATGTCACAGTTAAAACTCTCTCCAAATTCCAGAATATTCAAGCATAACTGGTCACCGTCTTAAAGCAAGGTTCAGACTGCATCACTGTCTTCTCTTCTACATGTTTGACTCAGAAACAGTAAAGAACATTCTATCTTTTAGCATCCACTTACTATTCAAGAAACTACCTCAGCATATAATGTTGTATAATGGGGAAAATGAAGCAGACAGAGAAAACCCTTAGCTGGAAGAACAGTTTTTACTTGCTGAAATTTAGGACTTTTATCTTGTGACTAGGCTAGAAAAATTCAGTGCCTTTTTGTTGTTGTATTTTGTTTGTGGGTTTGGCATATTTTTCCTTTTTTTTGGATTTTTGGGGGTTTGTTGGAGGGTTTTTGGTTTTTTTTTTAGGATCAGGTTTTACTTGCATTTAAGACACATCACATCTGCCAAGCTGGATTGGTAAAACTAGCACTTAGTGGTTGGGTGTTATGAAATTCTTATGAGCACCATTTGGGTAATGGAATTTTGTGGGACTTGTCCTTTTCCTCAGTACAATGCAAACCATTTATTTTCTGAGAATGAAGTTTGCTTCAAAGTTTAAGCTGTGAGACTCTCCTTGCTGGTCTAAATGGAATTTACTGTTTAACTAATAAAGGAATTGATGTAAAGGACAGAGTACAGTATGGGAGGTGTGATAAAGTAGCATTGTCTTTAAGGGGGTTTCAATTTACCAATGTTCAGCAGAAACCCTTTTCTATTTATGGCTTCAGTACAAACTCAAAGAGCTAGTGAATCAAGAGATTATTTTTTCATATGATTCTTACCAGGTTCAGTTGCAGATCGTGGCTCTGCAGATCACATCATAAAGAGGGGAAACAAACAAGAAAAATATATTAGCAATTTCATTAATAAATATCAGCGTACTGAATGAACATTTTATACTGAAAGACTGTAAATAAGTAGAGAACTTGTACAGACATGTTACAAAACCAAGAAGATTTAAATTGTTTGTCAGTAGTAGTTCAGTTATTACTTCTAGCCATTAGGACTGAAATGGGAAGAAGAAAGGACTGTGTCCAGAACTGAATCCTGACAGACTAATTTCATGATCCTTCTCCACCCAGTATTAAAAACAGCCACTTCAGATTATTGACTGAACTAGTTTTGGCTGAGTGCAGTTGTGCCAGATATGCTAGAACTTCAATATGAACTGGAGTCAAAAGCAGCCAAGTGGGATGCCCCAACTGGTATCACTACTGTGTTTTCCTCAATCCCTTTGGCAGCAGAGTGCAGGTGAAGTTGGCTTTCACTTGGAGTGGTTTCTAGTACCTCTGGAACTGACTGAGGTGAAGACAGCCAGAACCTCTTGTTGCTAGCTAGGCTAGGAACAAGGGGAGGAGTTAATTGCAATGTTAAACCCAATGCTATGGTCCAGTGAGACAAAGCATGAAGATTGTAATAGCAGTACCTTTAATTATTGTAGCCTGTGATTTCAGTTGCACATTATAGGAATTACTATACTGGGAACAATATGAAACAATTGAGGAGAAGCCCTCACAAGAAGTATTGCAATGGCAGTGGAGACCAGGCCTGGGCTGACTTTGGTGTCCGTAAGTATGCAATACACCACCTCTTCTGTCCTGATTATCACCATAACAGATGGAGCCCAAAGTCATGGACTGAATGAACTCAAAGCATGTTTTGTGAAATTTTACAGGGATGATGCATAGACTAAGGGAATGAAATCTCTGTATTAGAGCAAAGGATGAGAAGTGGTGTGGTGGTTAATGAGGATCTATTGGTTAGTGTGGGACCTGACCATGATATAAATGGTATGAAACACGGGGGTGGAAAAAGTCCTGGTTTTAACTGGGAAAGAGTTTTAACTGGGGAAGAGTTAATTTTCTTCACAGTAGGTGGTATGGGGCTGTGTGTAAGATCTGTGCTTATAAACAGTGTTGGTAATACAGAGACGTTTTTGTTATAAAGGCCTTTTCAGCTACTTGTATCTTCCTGATAGTGAGGAGACTGAGGATGCACCAGGAATTGGGAGGGAACACTGATTGAAGTGATATTCCATACCATATGACATCATGCTCAGCATATAGATCTGGGTGAAGAAGGAGGAAGGGGTGACATTCAGAGTTAGGGAGTTTGACTTCCCAAGTAACTTACATGTGATGGAACTTTCTTTGCTCAGAATGGCTAAACACCTGCCTGCCCATGGGAAGGGGTGAGAAGATTCCTTGTTTTGCTTTGCTTCTGAGACTGTTGCTTTCCCTATTAAACTATATCTCAACCCATGAGTTTTCTCACTCTTCCAATTCACTTCCCCAGCATGCCAGGGGAGAGTGAATGAGGAACTGTGTGGTGTGCAATCGCCAGATGAAGTTAAACCATGACATTGCCTTACTTTTTTGGAGAAGTCTGAAGTCTGGAGAATCTTGAATTTCAATGCCTTGTCGAAACCACTTAACATGAATGGGAGGGGGTCCTCTGACCCTGCATTCCAATACCACGACTTGTCCTTCAGATGCTGTGGCATTTTGTAGCTCCTGAAATATAAATATCACAATTCAAATAAACCAGGAGCATTTCACATTTTTAAAAATAGTCTTTTCTTCCCTTTGTAATTCAACTTTATTGTTGTGTCATTATATTTTTGCAATAGACATTTTATTTCATTCTGATTGAATTTAATACATCTATACAGTTAAAAATTATTGAATAGGTTATTTACAAATACATTCTTAATAAGATCAAAGATGGGAAAAGTGTAGAAGTATTTAAATCCTCAAATTAACAAAAGCAGATCGCTGCAGTTTGAACTTTCAGGTTTTATTCTTCTTCCACAAACTGAAATGAAAATTCTGGAACTAACTACACATCGATTGACCTAATCCTGTGAGAGTAGCTGAGCTGCTTTCAGGTCCATATCTAGAAGGTGGAGCTGCTTTTCATCTGGGCCATATATACCGAACCAAGCAAAATTAGATAACACCAATATGATTAGAATATGTTAAATACTGTATGGATAGCTTCTGAGATAGAACTCTGGCTGTAATAAATCTTTGTACATTTGTGAAAAATTTAGGAAAAGTCTAGATCTTTAATAAAGAGCTGCAGCAAGAGAGAAACACAACATTTTAATTAACAGAATAGACAGGTGATAGCCACTATTTTTACCTTTGTTATCTATCTTAAGATTCTAAATCTAAGAGTCTTTTTTACTCTGCAGTGGCTGTCTCATTTCCTTTCCAATTTATTGACAAAATTTTAGACCTTAATGCAGCAAAGCACTTGAAGTTAGGTCTAAGCTCAGAGTTATTCCTAGTTTCTATTCATAAATCTCTAGTCAATCACATATGTAAGAATTTCATCACATGGAAACCTAAAAATCTTTGAGCCGTTCCCTGAAGTTTATATAGAAATAAAATTTTGTCAGGAAGCCAGACTAAATATATATTTTGTTGTTCCTATCTGGCTTATTTCTTCTGTAATTAGTTTTTTTTTGTTTGGTGTGTCCAGCTGGCTTCAGTCAGTTAAAAGTGGATGTCAGGGACAAAAGATATGAGCATTAGGAAGAAACAGTGGAGTTGTGATTGCTCTGGTAGTGTCTGGGTGGGGGATGGATTTCTCCTGTTTCCCACTCTTGGAAACTGCCTGCCTCCCAACATTGCAGTAACTGCATTCTCTAATCTCTTGCACCTCTGCTATTCACCCCCCGTGACACCTGCAGTATGGGTGCAGAATTTTTAGGGACAGAATCAGACCTTTCTTGACATGAGACAGGAATATGACGGAGCCAAGCTAGACAGCTTTAGAGAGCAGGGCTTATTCCTGCTTACTCTTACTCTTATCTCTAGGCAAAACTATTTGCTGTTCCATATTAGTTTTCAATCAAATGTCTTCCTGAAGTAATAACCAGAAAGACTTAATTTTGACTTCGACAAATAGTGATTAAATAATAAGTACTATTACGGAAATCATTGTTTGAGGCACAGCGAAATAGTATTTTCAACTGAAGTTATATTTTATTGATTAGGGAAGTATGCCATCCCTCTTTTTGCTGCTACCTAATTCCCAGTTCTTAAGTTTGATTTGGGATGAATGTGAAAATAAATATTGACTTAAGTAATTGCCTAAGAAATACTGAATAGAAATTTCTCTTCTAAAAAGTCCATGTATCAGAAATAGTATGATCAGCAGGACAAGAGAAAGGAGTGGCTCTTGTACTCAGCACTGGTGAGGCTGCACCTCAAATTCTGTGTTCAGTTTTGGCTCCCTCAGGAAAAACACTGAGGTGCTGGAGCATGTCCAAAGAAGAGTAACAAAGCTGGTGAAGGGTTTAGAGCACAAATCCTATAAGGAGCAGCTGAGAGAACTGGGGTTGTTTAGTCATGAGAAATGGAGGCTCAGGCGGCTGTTATTGCTCTCTATAACTACATGAAAGGAATTTGTAGTGAGGTGGGAGTCAGCATCTTGTCACAAGCAACGAGCAACAGGACAAGAGGAAATGGCCTCAAGGTGTCACAGGGGAGGTTTAGATTGCACATTGAGAAATTTTGTTCACAGAAAGGGTGCCAAGTACCGGCTACCCAGGGAAGTGGTTGCATCTCCATTCCCGGAGGTATTTAAAACACATATAGATGGGCATTTGTCAGCATGGTTTAGTAGTAGGCTTGGCAGTGCTGGGTTAATGGTTGGACTTGGTGATCTTAAAGGTCTTTTACAATCTAAGTGATTCTATGATTTTTACCTTACAATTTTTTTTCTAAATCAGAGTTAAAAAGCCTGTGTTATTTTTTCTTGGCGGTAGATAAATTATTGTGAATGAGGCTTCGTCAAGACTATGATATGTAATTGGTGTTCACCTTGCCATATTTTACTAAGATTTATCAATGGAGAACAGTCATGGGCATAAGACAAACTCACACAGAATATTGATGTAAATCTTCTAGTGATTTTAACAGGGTAGAATGCTTAAGAACATAATTTTTGCTGCGTGAAAGTATTTTCTTAGGAAGTCATTGATACTGAAAAGTTTGAACATGACCAAACTTTCCTGCATTAGGACACATAATTCTGATATTTTCTTTTGGACTACAAGAGTATGATATAAAATTTATGATGGATAAAACATACCTTTGTAAAAATAGGTGCAGAATAGATAGGCTTGGGTCCATCCAGATGGTGCAGGTATGAAGTAGGGCTTTGAACCTGCAAAGCAATGCAACAATACTGTAAAATGGAAAGAATACTAATTTCAATTATATGGCCTCCATGTACCTGCAAAAATGCAAACTCTCACATGTGCAGTCTTATTATGGTATTCTCTGTCTACCACACTTCCTGGGAGACACCACTATTTCACACCTGTTACATTTCTGAAATCAAAATGAAAGCTTTAAAGGCTTCTATACTTCTGATGAGAATTTTGTATCCAATTGTCTTTGCCTTAAAGCATTTTGAGAATTTGACTCCTGTTAATATGATTCAAGTAAATCCTTTGCACTGAAGCATTTTTACTTTTCCTACTACTACATCTCTTCACTGATGCAGTGATAAATAAATCCAGGTACCTAAAAGCTTATCAAGCTAACGAAAGGACAGGAAAATAATTTACCATGTACAGGCTGAGAGAGATTTTTATTTTATTTTTATTTTATGGTTTATATGCAAACTCTAAGTCAGACACAGTAGCATTAAAGACTTATGAACAACTAATGAACTTCAATTTTCTATATTTACCCTCTAGATAGTAAAATTGATTTTCCTCTGAAAGGCCCAAAGAAATTACAGCAATATTAGATTTAATAACAAAATTGAAAACTTTTGCCAAAAAATATTGCAGGCATTCATTTGTAATACACTTTTTTGGGACTTGAACAAGTCACTACTAAATGATAAACTCTGTAATTTTGATCATCACCAGATCTGCCTGCTTCTCCCATTCTGTGTTCACACACACTGTGTAAGAATCCATATGTATATTTATGTCCCATTCAGTGGATATATACTTAATTTTTTAAAATCATAATACTTAATATAGTAATGTTTATAATTTAACAATATAATGCCTAAAAATTACAGAGTTTTTCATGAGTTGCAAATTTTGGAAGAAAATTTGAAATACTTCTACTAATTTAAAAATTGGTGTCTAAAAATACCTGCTGACTGGGCACAGAGATAGGTTGAATTACAGCTGTGGTTACTCCAGATTTTGGTGAAGAAGATCCTATTGTCAAGGAAACAGAAGTGGTTTTCTTTTGGACCCTGAAAAATAAAAACCCATCAAGCACCTTATAAGATCTGAAATGAGGAAATGTTAGTTTTTAATACATAAGCCACCTTTTATTTTCTACATATTTAAATATGTCATTATCAACTGAAAGGATCAACACTGGACAAAGTTTGAGTAGAACACAACCGTTGGCTAATTTACACTTCCTCATAGAATAAAAGCTACTGATTTAAAATAAAACTAAAATATACTTTATTTCTTTTATTGTACATATTTCTTTGGAGACATTGTATTGGGTGATTACAAATGAAAACTTGGTTAACTTGAATTTACTTCTGAATATGCAAAGTTGGTATCAACAAAATTGTTGTCAGGATAAGGCCAGACTTCTCTGACAGAACAAGCACAATAATGCAATCTGTAGTTATAATACCACACATTCATACCACCCGAGAGAAGAAAACACAAGACATACACAAATGTACCTTAGATGCTTATTCAGATCTTCAAACTACCAAAGATTTTTCAGTATCCCACATTTGCACAGTATGGGTATTACTTTACATACTTACTGTGGCATAGCTCCAGATTTTGATTTGAAAATTAAACTTTCACACTCAGAATCTGTAGAACTGGCACCTGGAAAAGAAAGTTTTTTCAATAATCTCATATATTTTTATTGATTTATTTAATGTTTAAATTCCAAAGAAAAAAACTACAATTTGCATTTCACTTCAAGAATTGAGAACTCTCTATAACAAACTCCTGCATTTTTTTTTATCTGATAGAGATTTTAACCATATATGTTAGACAGTTATAGAAATCATAACCAAACCAATTTAATTGCAAACTGCTTTCCCTGGGCTCCTAACTCACTTCCTTCATATTGAAATAAATATGACCAAGACAGAAAAAAAATGCTGACTGCTTTACTGGAAATGTATAATTTTATTTACTTAAATTTTAAATTCAAAGCTTAAGCAAACATATGGTTTATACACAGATAACAGATCTCCAAACTTAAGTAAGAGCAACTCAGTATACCAAGACATTTTCAGTCTAAACTTGCTGCCCATGATCTCCTCATTTCAGACTATTTACATTAACCTACACACAACATTTATGTACTGCTATTTCTTGCCAGTGGAAGTCTTGATATAATGGATGTGTTTGGCAATACCCTGAGCTTACTTAAAAAAAAAAAAAATTGAAAGCATATATTCTCTTTTTCTTAATTTTCCCTAACAACAGATACTTCACACATTTATTCTAGACATTTATGCAGTACCTGTTATTCCTCAAAGAATTTGTTGATATATATGGATAGCTGTTTGTGTAATACAAATCATAAGCACTTCATAATCAATATGCATAGTACAGCATAGACAGATTCCAATGAACCAATGCTGTGACTGAGATACCCAGGCATCCAATTTATTTACAAAGTTTATGCCATTAAAAAAATAAACGTTATAAGTAGCACAGAAAAGATGAGAAGAGAGAAGCAAATGTCCAGTCATCAAAGTGGGTCTACATGAAAGGATTTCTTAAGAACACAGAGCAACCAGGTCTTGCATGGCTGGGCCTGCTGCACAAAAGAAAGTATGATGCATCAGTGTCATCACGTCTATTAACGTACAAAGCAATGCTTGCGTGTCAATCTGTTTTCCTTAAAGGACGAGCCTAGTAACTTGTACAGCTCTCTCTCTTTCCAAGTACCATATTATAAAACTTCAAGATAGGACTTCCATATAGCAAGACTGGCAGATGTCAAAAAATGAATTGTTTTATTCACAGTATCTTTCTACCTAGATGTTTCATTAACTTTTGATTCCTTATAACTTCACACAGCATTATATATTCATACTACACCTGAGTAATTCTGAAATCACATTAACTTCTGTACAGAAAACTTACTAGAATCTGTAAGGTTCAGAAAAGTCTTGCAGTGAAGAAATATTTTGATAATAAATAGCCATTGTTTCTGGACAGTATGACTGACTTTAATCTGACTTTACTGACTTTACCTGACATGACTGAGGAAGACTCATTTGGGGCAGCCACATTTATTTGCACTGGAAGGCAGTTCAGGACTGAGATGGGGATTACTGCTATAATGAAAATCATTATTGCTATCACCAGTCAAATCTTTAATTAGTGATTTACAGAGGTACTGCTTAAAAGCCAAAGATATGCCAAAGGCTTTCTTGATTTCTTCTATTTCATTCTTTATCTCATTTCTACCCTACATAAAGAGCAATCTACTCAGTAATTCCTGATACATTCCTTGAAATACCTGACTTAATATGATGGGATATCCAAAATGTGTTTTGTTAAAGGAAAGCAGAGGAATACCATAAAAACACTGCCATATTGATGTAATCTTAAAATACAGAACCGAAAGTAAACGTCAGCTTAGTTGTCTTCGCTTACATGCATCAAGTATTTAATTTTTTTACCTCTTACCTTCAATGAATATTTCAGCTGATGTGCTATCTGAACCAAAAGAATTTGAAGCCAGACAAGTATAGCGTCCAGTGTCGTCTTCAAAGGCTTCTACTATAATTAGTGAATGGAGTCCTCCACTTTCAGAATGGATCTGAATGTCAGGGGAATTCTGCAGTTCTTTTCCTTCACAGAACCATCTGCAGCCCACACACATTTAGGAAGACAAAGAAAAAAAGAATATAAAGGACTGGTTCAGGCTCATCGCACACAAGAAGACATTACACTCTGCTGCAAAAATCTAAATTGCTACTGAAATCAGCACATGATGCTTTGAAGTATTTAATGGCATTCACAAAGAAATAACTTGCTAGAATAAACTTTGTATAAAATGCAGGGAGACATTTCTGAATACTAAGAAAATTGTACACAGCACACCTACATTTTAAATCTATCTCCTGTCCTGGTTTTGATAAATGATTTTTTAATGCATAACTTGTGTATTGGCTTGCTTTGATCACAGGCTAATCCATTTCAATATAACTTACCACTCCCATCTATCTAAACCCCACTGATTCTGCACACAGAATATCTGAATTTGTAATCAGTGGCACAGGGTCTAGTTGAAGGCCTGTCAGTAGTGGCATCCCCCAAGGGTTGATACTTGGCCCAGTATTATTCATCAATGACTTGGCTGGAAAGAAAGGTGCCTCCTCAGCAATTTCACTGACAGCACAAAGCTGGAAGGAGTGGCTGATATCCCAGAGTGCTGTTCAGCCCTTCAGAAGGACCTCGACAGGGTGGGGAGATGGGCAGAGAGGAACCACCTGAAGTTCAGCAAAGGCAAATGCAGGGTGCTGCACCTGGGTAGGGAATAACCCCAGGCACCAGCTCAGGCGGGGGCCAACTTGCTGGGAAGCAACTCTGTGGAGAAGAACCTGGGGGTCCTGTTGGACACAAGCTGTCCGTGAGCCAGCAGNAAGCTGTCCATGAGCCAGCAGTGTGACCTTGTGGCCAAGAGGCTAATGCCGTCCTGGGGTGCATTAGGAAGAGCATTCCAGCAGGTCAAGGGAGGTGATCCTACCCCTCTACTGAGCCCTGGTGAGGCACATCTGGAGTGCTGTGTCCAGTTCTGAGCTCCTCAGGACAAGAGAGACATGGAGCTACTGTTGAGAGGGCAATAAAGATGATTAAGGAACTGGAGCATCTCTCTTATGAGGATAGGAGCTGGGCCTGTTCAGCCTTGAGAAGAGACAGCAAAGGGGGGACATCATGAATATATATAAGTATCTGAAGGATCCATCAAAAGGATGGATCCAGGCTCTGCTCAGTGGTGCCAAGCAATAAGACAAAAGGCAACAAGCAACTGAGACACAGAAAGTTCCACGAGAATATTAAGAACTTCTTTACTGTGTGGGTGACTGAGCACCAGCAGAGATTGCATAGAGAGGCTGTGGAGTCTCCCTCACTGGAGATACTCAAGAACCATCTGGACACAATCCTGTGCCATGTGCTCTAGGATGACCCTGCTTGAACAGGGAGGCTGGGCCAGGTGACCCACTATGGTCCCTTCCACCCTGACCCATTCTGTGATTCTGTGATTTTTGTCCAACATGCCCGGTCAATCTAACATAATCCCATGGCACAGGTTCTATATTGGTAAGCTTTAAATAGGTTTACTCTTGCCTTAGATCAAGAAGATAAACTGGTTTTCTAGACCTGAATTTTTATGTAGGTAAGTAATACATATTCCACTATCAAAAAGTGCTGGATTTAGGTGCAGACAAAATAGACACTTATCTATGGCAACTTATAAGTACGTAAAAGCACAGCATAGTTTTGTTTACACCATGTCAAGCATTTTCCAATGTAAACTGCCTAAAGAGCTAGTCTATGTTCTCAGCCCACACTGCTGCCGTGAAAGTACATGTTCTGTTTTCTGTTTTCAGAAAGGTTTTCAGAAAACCCTTTTTTCTGTTTGATTCCCTCATATCAGGTAATCCTATTCCCATAGGCTATGCCCTGATTTATTTGTATCTCTGGCAGACCAGCAAGTATGAGCAGTGGATAATTCTTCATATATAGGGTCTGCTGTGCATTTTTGCAGGGAGGGGATGTAGACCGGAGAGTCACTTAAGGAAAATCATCAGTGAGCAACCATCCTTCTGTTCTCAAATTGTCCCTATATCCTGAAAACTAATTTTGCCAAGCCTGTTATTCCCACTCCAGTCGTGCAAACCCACTCTGATCTTTCCCACTCCTTCTTCCCTTTTTCTCACCCCATAATCCTAATCTGTCCTTTTCCATGTCCTTTCCCTTCCCGCCTTTCCCTCTTCTTCCTCTGCCACCCCAATATTCAAATCTTGATATAATGAGAGTAAAGACAAAATGAGCAATTCTTGACAGAAAGCTTCAAAAGGGATCTTCCCCCCCCCCCACTTATAGTTTTCTCCTGTAGTATATTTTTTTTTAATTAACGAATATAATCTCAGAAATTTATGGATAGTCAATGCAAAGTAAAAGATGACAGAACTAAAAAAAAAAAATTAATTTTTAGCGATTTAAATCTGCCACAAAAAACCCCACAGTATTTTTCCTTTAATTTGTTCATTTTTTTTTTTTTGAGAGAAAATTTTTTTTTTTGAGAGAATTTTTGCATTTACATCCCAGTAATACTTCAGAATTAAACATTTTTTCCCCCTCCTTATCAAATAACTTCCCTTTATCCCCAATAACCAAAATAACCCCAATGAGTTACAGAACTCTCCCCAGCCTATTTAGGTAAAGTATGCAACACTACAGGATGATAGATACTATAAAATAACAATCAGTGAGGAGTCTTTGGAATTGAACTGCCTCACTTTTATTGTTCTTTAATGACTAAACCTCATGTAATTAACATAAAATATCTTTTAAAACATCCTCCTGAAAATATTACATTGTAAAATTTGAAATTTCATACTTATTTCAGAATGGAGATTTAAAAAACCTAGCAGGTTTACACATAACACAACCCCCCTTAAGAACATCATAATTGCGGGCAAGCTCTCTGTGTTCATGAACAATAGATGTTTTATTCCTGAAGGCAAAAAAAACCCAGTTGATAGTGGCATTAAAGCTATATGCAATTGTCTTCTGTAATTAAAATACTAACAAATTCCTTTTCTGTCTTCAGTTGCCTAGATAGTGCACACAGAAAATATCATTTTTGGAAAGAACTAACAAACTTCCATTTGTTTACTTAGCAGACCCCTTTGGCCTACTTTTACAACAGTTTGCCTTGGAGACAAATCTATTCTGTCAGCCCTACTGCCAAAATTAACATTTCTCTTCCCCCTCCTTCCCCTCCTTTCCTCTTGTCACAAGTTGTCCCTTCTACCAGCATAAGGACCTCTGCTACTATTTGTGATTATTAGACCTTCAGAGTCCTAACCTCTGTGTAGCCTTTCCTAAGCTACGTTTTAAACAATATGCACAGGAGAGAGGTTAATTCAATTTCTAGACAATCACAGACAAGAGCCTGTAATATGAGGCCCTACATAACCATTTGTTCTATTTTTCCTTCGTTTCCAGAAACATCCTGCAAAGGAAAACCTCTCCTCCAAGCCTAATTATTTTCTCAGACAGATCCTACTTTAGTTTCATGCAAGTATGGCTTTCTATCGTTTCCTAAATTCCATGTTCACAAAATGTTTAAGAAATTGTCATAAGCATAAGAACTTAAATTAAAAAAAAAATTTATCAGACAACATTTAATAAGTAATCTGTTTCTTTAGGAGGACAAGTTCTACATAGTCCCTTGATTTGTGCATACACACAGTTATTCTCAAGTAGTGGGAGCTATTCCTCAGCACCAGCTGGGGCTAAGACTTGTTGCATCACATCAGTGTCATAGTGAAAACGAGTCCTGACCTGCTACATCAGACACTCTCTGCCCCAGAGAAAAGCGCATAAGTAAGCAATTCAATACCAAATTACCTCAGCTATCATTAAGGCAATGTCTGATGCATGGGAAACGCACCTGGTGTGGGACTCCACTGTTTATTGCAGGAAGAAGAATTCACCTTCACATTTGGCAAGAGCACAGGTATTTGAAATGACGTACACTGTAAGAGACTTAGTTGTACTCTCTTTCCTTTTCTAATTGTATTTTTTTTCTATGCACATGTTGATAAAAGAGGAGGATTACTTGTCTTGATTTTCTTTTGGCGATTACATCAATATTAGGTGAATAAGAAAATACTCAATTAAATACTTATTTGTCAATAATTTGCCAGTTGCCAGACAGTTCAAGAGAGTTTGTGAATTTAAAAAAGGGCCACCGAATAAGTGAAGCATTTTCTTCCTTAACACATATTGAATTCTACTTTTTAATCTTTTATATATACATAGGTATTTGTGCAGTCAGCCTTACTGCATTATAATTACAATAATCATGGTAAGAGAATTTTCTGCTCCTAAGGACTGAAACAGATTCAAAGATAAATCTTTAAAGCATTCCCTCTTTTTGCAGAGGGATCACTAAAGCAAGCAGCAAATCACTATCAAAGGTAAACTGAGCCAAAGAAATAAGAAGGACTCATGTCTAGACACAGACAAATAGCCACAAAGCAAGGCTTACATGAAAATTCCAGTTTTATGCTAACTAGGGCAGCATTAACTCATATCCAGTCTATTCCAGCCTACTGATCCTCTTGGGGATAAGAGGATTACTTTCTAGCCGCAAGAGGACAACAATACTTCTGGAGAGTTAAAATACCCCAAATCAAACCCAACCCAAAAGACATTGAAAGTAACACAGAGAAACAAATGCACTGCAGATGCTTTGAGAAAAGGAAAATCCTCTATATAGAGAACATTGTTTTAAAAAGACTCCTCTTTCACAACTTCTGGATACCAACTATAAAAACATCAACTCATTTCCCTATCCCTTTGTTGTACGTTCTCAGTATTGCATAAAGTGTGCAAATAGGAACAAAACGGGCAGAGTGACCAACAAAAAGCTTTGCATTTATGTGCATATGTCAGTCCACAGAATAGGACTTCCAGCTTGCACCATAGCTGCATTCCTGCAGGCCATGCTACCATTCATGAAAATTTGTAGAGAACTGTCCCCTTGAAAGAGAACAGAAGATACTGTAAGATGTCACATAATGGCTGATCAAAAAACCAACCAAACAAACAAAAACCAAAACCCCCCCAAAAAGCCAAAAACCCCTCAAATAAAAGGCACAGACATTTCACGTAACCAAAATAAATTTTATTAGTCATTCTGTACCTTGCCAAATTTCAAATTATATTTTCTGCTCTTTCCTATTTTCTTCTTCATTCTCTTTCTGCCATTTCTCTTGTGTGCATTTCCACTGTACCACTCTTTGCCTGGCTTTTTCTTCAACCATGCTTAATTTTCACCTACATTGTATCTGCTGTATATTAAAATTGTAGGAATTAAATTTTTAACGCAGACAATGAAACACAATCACTAAACTGGAAAGTCACTAGACAAGGAAGCAAATCAGAGGCTTTTTGGTAGCAGGGGAACACTGATTAGGTACTCATTTTTTATGCTTCAAACCCTCTTTGCTTTTCCACTGGCTACATGGCAACAAAACTAAAGCAAAAAAAAAAGGACAGTCAGATGCCAGGTGAGCAGCAGTTCCTGCACACTGACATCAAGTAGCAATCCACACAGTACGTCTTTCTTTTCACTCTTCTTTTCTTTACGGCTTCACAATCCTCTACGCATGGAAATACATAGGAGCACGTGTGTCTGGGATTTTAATGACCCTGAACAAAATATAAACAGAGTTGAACAGTACACTGACTAAGTAAGCACAAGGGTCTTAAGAAAAACAGTTCAAGGTTCTCTCTAATGCATAATCCTGCTGGAACTTATGTTTTTTGAGAGTCACTGAGGAATAGAGAGGCTTTCCTCTTTGCATACTCCTAAAGTTAATTTTAAATGGCAGCTGAAGTGAAACTTGAAGATACAGCCTTAGGGAGAAATTATAATAGGGAACTCTGACCACTACAGAAAGTGCAGAGAGATAAGTTGTAAATTAAAAAGTAATTTTATCCTTAGTGGTGTTAAGTATGTCCAGCAAGAAAAAGTCAAAATTAAATACTCTGACATTCCTGTGCTGGCAGAGTCAGCATTTCCATCACAATACTGTGTAACTCCCATTTTGTTTTTCTCCATTTAAACTAAGAAGTCCAACACTTCCAGACTATAAAACATTACTACCTAAAGAACTTAACTTGATCTTTTAAAGTACACTGCAGGAATCAGGTGATTCAGATGCTCATAGTTCTTTACACACTGCCCAATTTTTGTGCAATAGATATTTCATTATTTGTACAGGTAATTTGTAAGAGAGTTACCAATAAGAACATACATACTTCAAATATTTATAAACTGTAATCTTAAAAAAAAAAATCTGAATATAGATGCTGGTGCTTTGTCTGAACCTTCAGTTAATCAATTAAAAAAATGGCTCTATATACTGAAAACCACAGAAGCAAATTTTGTAATAAAAACTGCATTATGTTATAAACAGTGTACATTATTTTAACTGATTCAAATGATTCTTCAGAGGTTGAACAGTGTTCTCCCAGCTCTCACAAATTTCAATGATGACTTCACATCCAGCTGAGTAAACTGCAAAATTAGATATTTGGAGACCAAAACTGCCCTCTAAAGTGCCAAAGAAATGGCAAGAGAATACCAAAATCACTGTATTTTCAGGACATATCTCAACATTTCAGCATGCCATTTCCTACAAATAATTTTACTTCGTCTGAAGTGAAGCTTTGCATCATGTTTTGTGCAAGGATGTAAAGTGGAGGGGGTACAGAAGGAGCAGATGCGACCAGCTGAGGCTACAGAGCTTCCAAAAACAGTGAGCATGGCCTCCATCACTGATTGCAACCTGCAGCAACTCCAAAGATGATTTTTTTAGCTTACTCCTGTCATTAGGAAAATTTCTTACCTACATTCTTGTGTAGGTTTTCCAAGCCTCTTTCAGTTCATCTTACCCATGGAATAAAGATTTTACCCTGTTTGAGCATTTCAGCTGGGGAAATAAACTGAAAGTCAGCTTGAGATTTTGATAGCTCCAGACAAGATGCTCAGAGATATAACCTGTAGCTTGTGTCATTCTCTCTGGGTACTGCAATGTTCCACAGCCTTACATATATGTGTACAGCTAATTACAAAAGAAATACAGCATTGTCAGACTTGATTAAAAAGTAATTGTTCTGTCTTAAAATCACAGGATCAGCTTAGGAATGCTTAGGTTTTTTTTCCATGATTGTCTCTTGTCCTTGACTTTGCAACTCTTGGCCTCACTTTGTAGCTTTTAAGTATAGAAGCTTTCAAGAAAGTATTTTTGATGGAGGCTTTTAGTTACCTGAATGATAGAGATATTCACACAAGAAAACACAAAACCAATGTTAGAAGGTACGGAAATTGAGCACAATACCGAGCAAAGATTTAGAACTGTATAAATTTCCACATACTAAACCTTTTAGAGAACATTTCTTTTACTTTTTATATTAGGAGAATTTCAAATAATTTGCTCAACAGTTACCACTGTTTATTTCCAATTTCTCTGGCAGTGGTATAATGCATCCTGCTGATTTCAACTGTGTTACTGCTAAACTATTTATTCTTAGGCACAATAAGAATTTCTGATACAAAATGTATTTTCCTGAAGTTGCTGAATGTACTGAAATTTGCTACTGAGGCAAATATCTCTTGTTTCCTAAGGTGCTTCTGTTTTATCTCAGCTTCCTGTTACAAGCTATTTTTAAAGGAGCATCATGATCAAAATTACTGTGGGCATTATAATATGAAATGAAATACAAGTTGGTATTTTTTTATTAATTACTTTTTAAAGGAATGCTTACAGCTATATTTAGATTCATACTTGGGTTTTGGGGTTTTTTTGAGAGTCTAAAAGTAATTGCCTTGGTGTGAGAGAAGCACAAACAGTAATTTAAATAAATAAACTGACCTTCTTTTTACATTAATAATAATTTGATTATGTACTATGAAAAATTAAAGAAAAGAATGAGTTTATAAAACAAACATGCTCTAATTTAGTAAAATTTTATTGCTATAAATTGCATGTTTCTGTGTTAATCCTGCAGATTTATTAAAGTTGGAAGATATGCATGCTGTGATGCAGTAATGAAATATCTGGATATAAAGGGAAAAATGGTGAGATTTAATGAATAAAACTGAATTACTGACCATGCCTGTAATGCAGAAGTTTAACGCTAATCTTTTCTGCACATAACCAGAGATAATATATTGTGTAGAAAAGAGGTACCTGCTGTATGACTTATTTGAATCTGCAATCCACACCCATTTATCTTTGATTAATGTATATTTCTGTTATAATAAGCTGTGTAGGAGGTTAAAATAACGTTCACTATTTTCTATTAATTTCTTTCAGGAGCAACTTTTTATACAACTAGATACGTTCACTACTTTTTAGAACTCTGATTATACGGAAAATACATAAATATTAACATAAAAACAATGAAAAGTATCTAGCAACTTTCTTGTTACTCTGGCTTCAAAGTCTCATAGGTACATATATTCATGCCATGTGGCAAAAAAAAACCAGGGAAGTGGCTCTTGTTGACTGCACTGTGGGGTTGGTGCAAATGGTATTTCGCAAATGTATCAATGGTATCCAAATGAGATACCACATTTCAGGTAATCCTGTTTCATCATGCAGATCAAAGATATCTCTGCAGCTGTTTTTATTCAGCAAGAACAGCAGGGAGATCATATTTCTTTAACTGGCCAAAAAGGAGTCAATATTAATGGAAAAATCTGGATATTTACTTCTCTAACCAGTATGAACAAATATCTCATAAAGAAGTTTCTTCTAAAACAATATTGTTTATGTATAGTCAACCTTCTGAAATAAAAGAATGCTGAAATGCATGCTGAGTAACTTATTTTCGATTTTTGAAGTCCAAAGTTTGAAACCTACCTCACATCATATTTTATTTTTACCCTTTACCAAAAAAGATTTATCTTTTTTTCCATATCTTTGTCCATTATGAAAACACAAAGTACTTATTGCTCTTGATCTTAACTATGTGTTTTCCAAAGACAAAAGCATTGTCCAGGTGTAGGTGTAACCTGCAGATTTCACAGTTTCAGAAACCTTACACAGAACTTTCTTTTCCCTCTTTGGCCACAAGCCTGTGCTATAAAAGTATCACTTTCAGAAGCTGCAATTTAACTCACAAATAGATGTAGACAGAGAATTCCATTTCTTCTATATTTTTATAATCATCAGATCAAGAAAGAAAATTCTGTGCAATTCAAGGACCACTTATGTATTGTGAGCTGCAAACCAACTTTTACAATAGGCATGTTGATCATTTGCCGCATATACAGCTAGTAATTAAAAAACTATTAATTAAATAAATAAATTAATTAAAACATTCAAATTTAACTCATTCATTGACCAACTTATATAACTAATGAGTTTGGACATAAATAAATTTAAAAGCTCCATGTCCAAATTCATACATGTAAATAAAAAGCATGAATTTAAAATCCAAGAATAAATTAAATGCAATTTAAGATACAATTTGTATCTTAAATTGCATTTAATGTCTTACAAATGTCTATTTGGTGGACATTTTCAAGGGCTGTTTGACTCATTAGATAACTGCAAGCTAATTCAGTGAGATTCTTTACATCAGTCATTTTCTTCAAAATATTCAGAAAACTTATTGCATTAACAATATTTAATGTATCAATTTCCCTACATCTCTTCTTGGACAATTTATTCACACTTTACTTTCTGGAGCACTATTTTGTACCTGACATCTAAATGTTTATAGAAGAATATTTTATATAATCTATTTGACTAAACCTGAGTTCCTAGCGCATGTATGCACATTACCACCACATAAAACTCAGCCATATATTTAGGATAAATCTCCTAAAACAGGGTTTTGAGATCCAGTGCAGTCTGGGCCAACATAGCTAGAGACTCTTTGCAGGTGCCTAAGAAATGATTCTGCTGTCTTACAGGTTAGGTACATTGAAAAAGTATAAATCAGACTAATCAAAGAGAAAATTATTACTCTCCTGAAAATTTAGAATAGGCACTTTTTGGCACAACTGAAGAAACAAAAACTCTTTGCTTCACTCCAATTACAATTTGGTATTGCAGTATGGAACGTAATCACTCAACAACCTGGATGTCTGCACTTGACAATATTTAATTTTTTTCAAGCTCTCATTACATGTTGAAATAAGTTTCCTTCAAAACAAAGCCAATATTGTTTCACAACTTTCAACTTCAGGTGGCTAAATTCTCTTCCCTTCACTGAAAATTGTCCTCCTCAGCTGTAAGACCCCAACCCTGAATTATAAAAGCCTGCAAATACCAGGGATAAAGAAGATTTGCATTGGAAATAGCTCTGCTTTGCACTAACTCAGAAGTTTTATTTATATATATATATGAATGAGATATGGGAAAATAATTGAATGGTTGCAAATTCCCACTTGTTCTTAGTCCCAAATTACACCATTATACCATTTATGTTTGGAAAATGGTTGCTTGCTTCATATATACAGTAGTAAAGTTATCTGTAACCTCTCTGGGTCTCCTTGGTTTCAGATGAAAAAAAAAATAAAACCACAAACTAAGACCTGTGGATTTTAAGGAATTGTACCCTGGTCTAAAATTTGCAAAATTAATTAAAATGCATTGAAAAGGAAAATTCTTTGGTCTTCTTACATACCTACAAATGCAGTTCTCTATTATGAATCAGTAAAAACAAAACAAAAGCAAAGCACCAGAACAGAAGAGAAACGTTCACATAGCAGGTTTGTGATGTATTTACCTGTATTTCTAAAGAATTTATGCTAAAGTCAGTAGGTGATATGAGCAGGAAGTGACAGAAAGAATAAAGTGGAGTAAAAGATCAACTTACATTCATTTATAACCTTAACATTCCATGTAACTTTCTCATTTTGTATTTTTAGGTTTCATATTTCACTGCAAGATTTTTTTTTTTTTAAATATCTTCTACATTTTGATCTCCACTGCAATAGCTTGCCTCCAATGCCAATAAACCTGGAAGCTGTTTCCATTTGTCAGAGCACAAAGATGGAACAGTTTATAAATCTGATGAATGAGCAAGTACAGTCATAAAAAGTTTGATAATAGTTGGCTCTGTAGTTCTGCGCTTAATATTACTCTAGATGCTTTCATTATTTTTTTAAATGTAATTCAAGATTAAATGATTACCAGATAAAGCCATTCATTAACCACCCTTTCAGAGTTTTATACTTTCAGAGGACTGTCACAGAACTATGAAATATGCTATACAGAAGAATCCAGCACTGAACACAAGAAAAAACCCAGCACCTGAAAGATGCACGTTTTGCATTCAACTAGCTACTACACAGGAGCTCCTATAGTTTTAGGGCATGAAATGCCAGACACTGAGCAATAATTTCTTTCATTCTGACAGGTAATTAATTTGACTGGTTTTGTACAACTTCCTTCTGGGGCCTGGAACATCTTACCCTGAAGTCATAGTGTGGTAGACATTATCTGCATTTCATAGATTGTTCCACTAATTCACTTGTCAGTAAGTCAAGAAGACCCTTTCTGCTTGTGTCTGTAGTTGCGCCAGCAAAAAATTGATTTATCTGCTGTTTTGTTTCATGCAAAGATTATAATCTCTTCCCCAAGAAATCAGAACATTAGATTTCCAAAGCAGAGATGCTGTTCTGTATTTTTTACCCTGTAGCTAAAGGATTTTGCTATACATGGAAATACATACAAATATTCTCTCCAAAATGGACTTGAAAGTTAATCCAGGAAATTTTGCCTGGTTTATGTTCTATTAAGCATCTTCAAATATTTGTTTAAACAAGGTTATAGAAGGATATCCCAAACACATTAAAAACTAGTGCTCAAACGCGTCCAGCCCTGTACTGAGAGTACGGTAGTGGTGCATAAAGCATATGAGAACAGAGTTAAATTTTAATGCTTCAGAAAAAACCCACGTATGGTTTTAGAGATAAAATTCCTGGTTTCATACAGATTGTTCTCGTTTCAGAGCATGCTGGAAGAGCCCACTAGAGCAACACACTAGACCTCCCTCATGTTATTCCAACATTTCCTCCCCCATACATTTCCCCATTCTCTTAGGATACCCTTATGAGTATTTTCAGTGAGAACATTCACCATAATTTTCCACAGTATCTAGCAAATGGCACATCTTATTGAATATAAGCATTGGACTACCTGGTAACAACAGTTTAGACAGGATCCAATGGTTCAGAACAACAGTTCCCACTCATCTACAGTGAATGTCGGCAATCGCACAATGAATGTTCTTGGGACTGAAGTAGATGAATAAAAATCTTTCTCTAAAGGAAGCTCAATGAATAGAACTTTAAGCACTGAAACAGTAATTGAACATGAGATAATTAGATACGTTTTACTACTGAGAAACTGAGGTTAAGCACTTTGTCCACTGTTGCCTGAGGATGGTAAGAGCCAGCTCAGAACTCAATTTCCACTGTCTTAACTTGAAGGCCACCTTCTGCATGCTCACCACATCTCTAAAATAAGAACAGATTCTGACCTTACATAATGCCAGATGTACTGTTAGCCATAAAATTATTCAATCCTTTTGAGAGCTGGCAGATTGGCATAAAGAGATGGATATTAGTTATTATACAGCCCTGCATGCCAATGAAATACTGGAGTTTCATTTTTAGGGGTCTGTTTGCCTGTTGCAGAAGGATTTTATGTGGCCACCTTCCATGAAGTTTGAAGGCAGTCATGCACCTAAATGCAGTAAATAACTGTAACTTTGTGCACTTAAATTGAAGGTACCATCAGTTGGCTTCTGCAGACCTACGCTTAAATCAAGTTACAACTTCTGGTATTTGACAGGGAATTAAGAAGATCATGGAAGAGAAGGAAAAGAAAATTTAAAAGCAGTGAAGACGGTTAGAGCAGGTTAAAAAAATATTTAATAATCACGTGTGAAATACTGAACATTTTTCAGACACAAAGAACTGTTGAGGCTTGTAGGATTAATGTGATTCCTTGTCTAGCTGAAATGGAATGCACAGTGCCTATAACTGAAATGCTGCTCCCTTATAGTCTGACCAGAAACGGATTTTCAAACAGCATGCTGTCATTATTTTGCCTCCATGGGGAGGGGTACCTACTACAGAATTGCCAGGCACAATCTTTCAGTGAAATAACATTTTGAACTTTGAGGGAAGGATTGTAAATAGTTAAAAGTAAAGACAAAGACGTAAAATTATAAGGATGAAATTGCATTTATGCAATTTAAATTCTACACGTAAAGTAGACTACATTTAATGTGATTGTGGCGAATTAGGGGCAACTCAAGGCTGGCAACACACATTTCAGATGAGGAATGCTTCTTCTCAAAACCATAGTACTCTGAAAGGGGAAGAAGATGAAAAGTATTTGAGACCAACCACTCTAGTCCACAGAAAATAAACCAATATTAAACTATGAAACCTTAATAACCTGCAAATCAACAATAAGTAAAAGGAAACCTCCATCCAGGACATGTAGTCTTGTTCATAAAACATACAGAAGTGGTAACCGTGGAACTTGTTACCTTGAAACCTGGCAAACATCTTGCTGGAGTTGGGAAAGGTAGAAAGCTATTGTATGTGACATATATGTGACATATATTGCCACTACTGTGCCTTTTATAGGTACCATTAAATGATGCCTATAGAAGACAGTTATCTACATGATAGTAGCTGAACATAGAAACTTTTTATTGGCACCTGCAACATTAGCTAAACTAGACCAAAGTAGAAGCAAAATGAAACCCTACATAGCCAATACAAAACAATTCCATTTTAATATGGGTACTATCGCTATTATCATCTCCCTTTTTCTTACTTCTCAATTATTTCCAAGCTAAAGACAGTCCATATAAATTCCTTGAGCAAAAGAAAAAATACTCGATTCATTTGGGTCAGGTCAGCAACTAGTAACTGATAACAAAGCAAGGAAGCTGTCAGCAGTTTGGTCAGTGCCTGGCATTAACTATGACAGCAGTCAAATTTACTCAGCAAGACTCAGTCTGCAGAGACTGGCATCACTCTGCAGAGTGCTGTAGGATGTAAAGAGCAAGCACCTCAGTCCTGCACTGACTACGGCTTGCAATAATGGCAACAGGTCTTGGAAGGCTGGGATGTCAATGGAGGAAATTGTCATCATCAAAGGATTCAAGATTCAGATGCCCTATATTCACAGACAGTTGCAACAGTTGTGTTTACTGCACATATTTACAAATAAAAAAATCAGCATTTATAACAAGTAAATTTCTAAGTCTATTGGTGAGGATGAAACTGGAAGCTTTCCTAATTAATTTCCAACATTAACTAGCAAAACCATACTGGTTTTGATTGTTCTGATTCATAATGTAATATTATCAAAGATATTTTTCACAGTTGCTAGTGGAAAAAAAAAGGCTTGATCTCTATGTAATAGCTGTCATATTTACAAGTAACTGTATTTTTCTGTGGCATGCTATTTTCTTATATCTTACCTCAGATGCAAAAAGAATCACAGATATAGCAAAAAGTTACCCATTAAAAGAGGTAAAATAAGATTCAAGACTTTGGACTCCTGGATAAGATCTATGGTGTCCTAGGACAGATTTAGAGTGTGCTTTGTGGAAGGGTCTAGTTGAAAGAGAAAATAATAGGAAGGAAAATGTGGGCAAGGAAAATTGCCCATCTTTGGAGCCTCAGTTCTCCCAAAACTTATACCACCTTTGCCTCAGCATCCTTTACACAGCACACCTTTAATGAAATTACATTCCATAGGGAAAATCTGACTGATTTGCCCAGTTTATACAATTAGATGCCTCTCATTAGCATTAACTGCTACATTACTGTGCATTTGACAACTCATAAGTAATCTTCCTTAGGGGAGAATTACATCCACTTCCTAAGTAAGCCAGGTCTGAGGACTAGCCATCATCTTTCTCTGAAGAACGACTAATATATGCTATCTGTTCAGGTATCAGTTGAAGTGCCTTTATACACCCTCACCAGCTGCAAGACGCAGCATAGCTCTCACTTCAGTCTTTAGTTTCTGCTTTACCAGCCAAGCTTACATCCACGTTTGACAGCTGTCAATATGGTATGATAAAAAAGCATGCATGCACCCCTGCTTTATACCTTGGTGACTATTTGCAGAATTATGACTAGTGCCTGCTTGCTCCAAACATTCATTTCAAGACCCTTCAAATTTTCAAGATTCTTTCCACTTACTGACATTGACCTAGCCAGCTGTGTCTCAAAAACCACCATGTGTATTTTTCACAGCCATTATGAAAACCAAAAAATGAAACAATACCAAAAGCAGGTTTTAGTGGAAAATCAAAAATTCCATAGGTATCCAACAGGTTGAGGGTCAACGCTCAAGACTGCTTTAAGGTCTACTCCTCTTTGCAACGACTCAAATTTATATGTTTGCTGTGGCCCCTTTAATTCCTGGAGATCCTCAATCCTTACTTCCTTTTCCAATGTGCTTTTCTCCACTTTTTGAAAAACTGACTAAAGAGAGTGTGTCTGTTTTACATGTGCACAGTGCAAATGTAGATTGCATCAGTATTACAGTAAAAAAACCATGTAAGTAGTCACTGTTTAGGAAGAATGACAACTTTTCATCCAGTAACAGATTAATAACTGTATATCCTCAGCAGCCCTATAAAAGCTGGCCTACAGATGTCTCAAATAACAGAATATTTTGGTATATATGTGTAGACACAGGAATATACCCACCTATACAACACAGCAGAATCTCGTCTTTGCTTCACTTCATCTGTAAAGCACTGAGGGGCTCTGGAATTTGGCAAGGACTTCAGAGACATCTTTTAACACTGGGTATCATAAAGGCCATGTCTTCTTTTATATTTGTAGAAAACTTGTATTGTTCTATCCACATTGCAATTAGAATTGTCTAGCGCAAAACCAGTTCCAGTTGATTCTACATCTTTTATATGCATTAACTCAGTAAAACTGAGCAGTGACACAACACATTAACATACCACAGGCAGGAATGTCAAGGTACTGCAGTATGTATTTTGACCTCTGATTAATTTTCACAGCAGTTATTCAGAAATAATAATAGCTTTCCCACCTGCATTATGCACTTCAAAGTTACAAAAATCTGCAATAACTTTTAAACATTTACATTGTAGTTTACGTGAGGCAGAAATTAACTAACAGTGATTCACAAACTCTGGTTAATGTTTGGGTTTCGGGTTTGGTGTTTTTTTTAATTTTTAGCCTTTTTTAAAGTTAAGAACAAAGTTCATGCGTGGTCTGTAACTTTGAGAGACATGAAGTTAAGAGGGAAACTAGCTGAAAGGGATCCACATAGCTACCTAACTGATATTCTCTTTTCCCCCCCATTTTCCCCAGCTTAATTTACCATCCCAATACTTAAAGATAGCAAAAAGTGCATAACTATTATTTATTTGGTTTCCTGTTGTAGAATACTACTTAGGTATAATTTCCAGATAAATTATGGTGAATATTGTAGGAATTGCCTTTCATCATTACTTCATCTTCCAACCAGAGGCAAGAATAAACAGCGTTTTTCAATGCTGTAACTTTTGATCTTCATTCTATGTTTGAAACACCTTGGACTTGTTTACCCACTTCAAAAGTATCTCTATAAAATAACATGCACCATCTAATACATTTGAGGGAAATTTGGATGAAAGTTTTATATCAAAGGCTATCCACCAGTTTATGGGAGAGATGTTATAACTGAGAAGAAAGAGCTGAGAGCACTGACGGAAGAACAAAATTATACTAAGAGAATCAAAATAAAGAATATGCATAAAAAGAATACAGATTATTACAATTTCATCATTCAGAGTAGGGATATACTGTATTTAAAAAGAGTTTAGTTATATAAAGTCTTCAATCCTCTTAAGAGCAGCCCAAAATGCTGAGAGCAAGCAATTAAATTGCATACAATAAAAAAAGGTCTTTCCTTTTTACTTTGGATATTTTCCATAATATATTTGGAGTGGAACATATTTACCATGATTTATGACTGGAGATTTTCACTTATCTCTGTCCTTCTCACTCAGGTCACCAATTACTCTGTGATGTCCAAAAGAATTCCTGAGATACATTTGCTCTCTTTTAAGAGAAGCATTTGTATCCCCATGCAAAATATTCAAAGAAGCTATTTTTCATTTATTCAAAGGAACACTAAAAACTATTTGTTTTAACCCTGACCTTACCATTAAATGCTATGACCCCAACTCTTAGCCTCTAGGCAATTAAAAAAAAAATCGTTTGAGTACATCCAGCCAATGATTTCCATGTTAAAAAAAAAAAGTCTTAGTTGGAGCCATGTGGTCTCAATCAGGCAGTAAAAACTCTCTGTATTTTCTTAAATGCACAACTGCAGTATGCCCATAACCTCTCTTTTAAATCATCTTAACCAGATCTGAATCACTCTCACCACAAATGATTCGGTGGCCCTGGAATGTGCTGGGGTAGACAGAGTTGCTCTGCAATGAACATTGAGACATTTCCCACTTTCCTAGTGTTAACAGAGCAGTCTGCAGGAAAAAAAAAGTTTTCTAAAAGGTTAAAGCCAAGACAAAAAGTGACATCATAGTTCAATCATTCAAGAAAAAGAGAAAAAAAATGCATCTACTGCCTAATAAATCAGTGTTGTGTGCCACAAAGCAGAGTGAGCCAACACAGCCAAAGAACAGCTTTTCTTGCTGAGGCAGGGATACCACAAGGAGCTGGCAGATGCATATGTAATTGTATTCACAGAGAGCCATTAAGTCCATTAAGCCAGCCAGAGTAGGAGAGGCTGATCAATTAAAAAAGCAGAATATACACCATTTCAGCAACAATCTGTGCATCCTCTTACACCACGTTACAATATTTCTCACCACAGGCTACCACAATTTCTTGCACAGTTTAGTATATACCTGTATGACACTTTCCTAAAAGCTTATAGGCAGATCACTTAGGATCAAAAAATGTTTTGAGGTACCTGCATTACCTGAATATATGCTGCTAAGCCTTCTTCACCAGTCCTCTTGAGCAAGTAGAAAGGACAGGCACAAAACCACCTTAGCTTCCTCAGCATATCTCAGAAGGAGTTCCAAAATATGACTTACATCTAAAGTTATAACAGAGGAAAGGGAATGTAGGTCCTTGGGGGCTCCTAAAAGTCACGTTTAAGCAGCAAATGAGCAAGCTTTGCTTAAATAACTTTAAGATTCTTAAATGCCATTTCCTCTTTAAAACTGTGTCTGGAGCCTGAAAGATTTCTTTCAGTCTTAATCACCTCAAAAAAACAATTTAAACATGTGGCCAAAGTGATGTGCATTTAAAACAGGAATAGACCAGAGCCAAGACATTTGGATCCAGTTATTAACCTTCTTATACTTCATGGATGTAGGAATCCAGGGATTTTGGTACAGGCCCATCTCTGAACACAACACTCATTGCCAAACCTCACAGTCAATAGAAAATATGCTTTAACATATCAAAGCAGGAAAAGCAGCATAAAGATGTCAGATTTTTCCACCACATCAATGAGGAAAAATGTCATTATAGCACCCATGTAAATTGTGAAACTGAAAGCAGCTGCTGAGGCAACCTGACATGGTGCCATTGGCAGAGGGGGGTCCAACTCAGGAAAACAATATCCCATCTTTAGCTCTGAAAAAGTATCTTTGCTAGTTCTAGTGTGTGATTCCTGTTCAGTGAATAACTTGCCATAAATAGATCTAGTAACTACTACTGAAAGAAATGCCTCAGTACCTGGCAAATAAAATGTGTGCTAAACATCCCCAACATCCTAACTAATTGCACACTGTGCTGCTGAGCACTGTTTCACTGTCAATCTATAGAACTGTAATTTATCAGATAATTTTCAACAATTACCACACCAAACTGAGTATTCTCCCAAATGAAGGGCCAAAGTCAGAATGAGAAAGCTTTCGTTTTGAGTTTCTAAATTAGAAAATACAAACATACAGACCTTAAACAAACAGTTAATTGACTGTGACTGCTATACTTTGCACAATCACATATTTGCTCATTAAGCATATTTTTCATGTGACTAGATTCATCTTCACAAATACTTGATCATCAGCAGTTAATATCTGGGTAGGGGGAAATTTTTGAATAACTACTTGAAGTAACTGACGGAGCCAGAGTAAGGGAAGGAAAAATAAAAATAATTTCACCCCCCCTCCCCCCCACTTTTCAGGTCTATTGTCCCAGTAAGATTTGCTTGGTCTTTTTGTTTTAAAAGTACCTAAGTACATTCAGTCACCACGTCTCTCCCCCTTTGTCAAACTCGTTATACACTTAACTTTCTGGATTTCAAGGGCTTGTTATTTATCACTTTATTAAGATAACCCACATAGCAAGACATAATAGCATGCTGATACCAGGGCTTATCAGTAGTTTTAAAACAAATGGGTCCCTGCAGTGAACTTCTCTTGACAGCTAGATGGCATTTCTGGAAGCAAAGCATTTGGATTAACCTGCCTCTGTTCCAATCATTATAAAACTTTTCCTAAAGACAATACTAAGAGATTAAAAAAAAATCTTTGTAACAAAGCAAACCATTTTCCTAGTAAACTTAAAAGGCAGCAGTCTTAACACTTTGAAAAAACCACAACACTATGAAAACACTAGAACAGCTAAATAATTTTGCATCTTTGAAGAAAGCTGTCTCTTTTTGCAACTCCTGTCCTCTCTGAGTCCTTTATTCAAGCCTACACTTTTACACTGTACATTAGCCTTCACTTGCATGCCCTAGAACAGTAGACTCGCAAAGCTTTTCCTTTTTAAAAAGAGATCCACTTTGCTCCTAATAGCAGGGAGAGGAAGGGGGAGGGGGTGTGCTCTGAATGAATGCCAATCATTTAAAACAAGCTTATTTTGGGTATCTATAATCTAACTAGTCTTGGGATGCATCTGATGCCTTTACACTCCCCATCCTCCTGAACTTTAGTTCTACTGATATCCTCTGGAAGGGAATACCTTTACTTCCCAGGTTCAACTCTTGCACTTAAAACAAATGAGTTACTCTGCCAGTTAAAGTTACTCTGTACTACACATGGTTCAAAACAAAACAGGTTTGCAGAAAACCTAGTAATAAAGCCATTTGGAAAACTTTCCAAAACTGTACAGACACTTAGGAATTTTGATAAAAGAGATACGTTCTTATAAAGCTTTTTGGAAAGGGAGAAATGAGGAACATTTTACTGCTAGGCACTGTTCCAAGATCTCTGTAACAGCACATACTGTATTATTCACTCACATACTTTTTTCCCCTCTCCTATTGTAGTAAGCTAAAGCACCTTATAGTTTCTTGCACCTTTAGACACATTTAATGCTGGCACTTACCGTTGTGGCACAGAGGGACCCCACCCCCGCAAAGAGGCTGAGAGCTGATGGTCTCTGGGTCCTTTACTTCTTGACTAGCCCCGGCTCTCAGCTTTGCTGCTCTAAATTCAGCCTAGTCCGCAGAGGAGCACAGAAAAATTTAATAGTCAGCTGAGCTGCCAAATTCCAGCCACCACGATCGGCAATGAAGACGTTCTCCCTAGTTCTGACTGAGTCCAAAGAACAAAGCCTGCTGGCAATGAGGAAGCGGAGTTTAAGTCCTCTGGCTCCAGTCCAACTGTTGCGCTTGCTTTTGCTGCAGAGTACGTGAGAGTGTTTGCATGAGCTTCTAACGCGTGTAAGAGATGGGGGCTGGGGGAAAAGAGGGTGTGTGTAAGGGGAGGAATGCTAGTCACATCCAAAAATAACATGAAGGAAGTCAAGTAGTGATCCATCGCCCCTCATTCTCTCTCTCCTTATCGCATGTACTGAGAGTGTCTCTATCCTAAGATTCTGATCTCAAGAATAGGTAGAGAAAAAATTCCATTGTGACTTGCAGCTCGTATGATTGTGCTTTTAAATTGTAACTGGGGAGCTGTACACTTACAAGAACACGTCCGGAAACAGATTATTTAGTAGCAATTTACTTGATGATACTGCAGTCAGCATGCATTTCACACTGTGTGCATTTGTTTGCAAACTGGAGAGAAAAACAGAAACTACTAACGTAGTTTACTACACACCAGAAAAAAACAATGTCACGTTTGCCTGTCCAGAAGTTCCTAAATTCCAATCCTAGGTATTTCCAGATACTGCTTAGTGCTGATTTTCAAAATAGCCAATGTTGCAAGTTTACAATATAATGCAGAAAAGGGGATATAAAAATCTTTACATAGTTTAAATTTGCCCTGTTTTTTTAGAATTATTCTGAACAAATTCCACATACAGAAGAGTATTGAGTCAAAAAGAAAATCAACACCCATGACAAACAAGAAAATCCCATCTGAAAAAAAATACCTTCATGAATAATCACAAAGCTATAATTTAACTACTGTGACTTTTCTTATTCTGTTAAAAGCCTTAGAATATTGATTTCAATAATTGTGCGCTTTTAAAAATCTTACAAACAGACATTAACAAATGAACAAAAAATTTAAGGAAAAATAATAACCCATTAATCACAGACTCTTCTGAGTTGGAAGGGACCTGTAAGGATTATCAAATCCAACTCTTAAGTGAATGGTCCATAGAGGGATTGAACCCACAACGTTGGTGCTATTAGCATAGTTCTCTAACCAACTGAGCTCATCCCAAGATAGCCCCAATATTATTTGTAGGAGTTGTGTTTAACCCGGCTTCCAGCAAATCAGCTTGGGGACCTCTAAAACTACTTACAAACCCAGAAACAGTCTATGATTACTTAACATTTCTGAAGACTCTTTACTCAATCTAGTAGGTCTTCACTCTCAAGAAACTCCCTTCAAAATACTATAACATAATGGAAGTTGTACTTTTATTGTTAAACTCTCTGTGAAGCATTCAATTAAGTTTTAATTTAAATATTACAATATAAAGAAAGGTCAAAGCAATTTTGAATTTCATTTAATCTCACCCAGATTAGTTTAGCCCATGATTATGAAGTGTTTGATGTGATGATGGGTATTTTAGAAAAGCAAAACTGGTCAACTTCAATAATGAATTGTTTTGAAATACCAATTTTCACAACAGAAATAAAAGTGGGAAAGAAGGCAGAAACTAGTTAGAAAATAGACTCTGGTGTGCCAGTTTCAACAATAATGGCATAAACCAGCCACGTGTTTACACAAGACTTTGTTCCTCAACACAGAAGACAACATAGCTCAGACTGAGTGATTTCCATTTCCAGGGTCAGTACTTCTAGACCGACCCATTTTTTACCATTAGTAAAAATAATGAAGCTTTGGATAGGAGCTTAGGTTTTATAGAGCAGATATAATACATTTCTCTTCATTCTCATTACATTAAAGAAATTACAGTGTTTTTCCAAATCTACTAGCAGAAAAATTTTTATGATAAATTTTAAAACTACAAATACACTAAATGTTGAAGGTAAATCTCAGAAGCCTATACAAACCATCTGGAATGTAAGGAAGTTAGGATGATTTAAGTTTGCCTTCCTGCATATTCACTAGAGATTGAATTTCAATATATTATAAGGCCATAAAAGTTACAATAAATCCAAGTTCTGTACCAGGAAGTTCACAGTCCTACTGTGATCTACTTGTCTGTGGGTACTTGGTAGCATCATAAAGCTTGTCTTCCTTTGATGGCTTGAAGTTTGCCAGCCTAAATTTAACCTGACAAATTCTACATGTAATGAAAGATCAAGAACAGATAAGATTACCTGAGGGCTTTTAGTCTACACCTCATCCTATCTTGAACATCAGCTGCATTGAATTTGCTGAACTGGCTAATTACAGTTCTGACTTGAAAAACATACTCTTCAAGTGGACAACAACAAGCACACATTTAGTTTGTATGCAATCCAGAGTCCAGACAAGAGAGGTTAGTCCAAAATCCAGTTTTAGGCCAGACATTTGAATTTGTTTTGCTATTATGGAAAAGCACAGGCTTGAAAGAATATGAATTCAGCAAAATTATGCAACACAAAGACAAAAAAAGCAAGCAAACAAAAAAGCAATGGGGAGCTGTAACCTCCTTTTTTTCTGTCTGTTGTCATAACCAGACCCAAAGCTGTTTTCAGGAGAATCTGAAATTCAGACAACCCAAAATTCCAGTATTATATAATAAATTAAGGTTCAGTATTTCAGTAGCTGATACTCCACAATGTTTACCTATCAAACAAATAATTACTAGCATAGATACTACATTCTTGTTATTCTCTGATGTCTACATAGATGAAAGACATGCAATACATAAACCCCCCCCAAACCCTGGATTTATTTGTTGTATAATTAGTGAACTAGAAGATTGAATTTTTCAGGGGTCCAGTTGTATAAAATATTACAACACTAATGTTGTTGTTATTTAACTCAAATAGGAGGCAACCCTATGACATTTAGAAAATTTACACTAACTGTGTATTTGCTAATTTACAGCTGATGTGCTCCAAGGACCATCTTATTTTCTGCCTACAAAAGATTTAGCTGCAAGCTTCAAATTCTGATGAAGATCTATCAGAATTCAGCTTGTTTTCCAACTGTTCTCATTTCTAGTTAAAGAAGGATGGAAAAAGAAGAGATACACATTACAAATTCTTTCATTGAAATGTCATTCTTGTTACATATAGAAATGAGACACTTTGTGTTAGTAATGCTTTGACTGGTATGATATAGCCATCATAATTTGATTGGTGCTCAGACCAGATGGCTGTAGTAATTTTTGAAGCATTAGATAAATGCATCAGAAATCATAATCAGCAAAAAATAACACAGATTGAAAAGAGTCTTTAAGGGTGATCACAGTGTTCTACTGGATTAACTGATGGCAGTGGCTCTTAAAAATCATGATTTTCTCATGTTACTATATGGGAAGGCCCATTCAGAAGGGTTATGGCAGACCCTCCTGGGCTATTTGCACCAAGAAGCCATCATATTTTACTTTTCGGTCTCCCAAGAATAGTAGTGTAATACAATAATAACCATGTATTAAGAGGAAAGAACACATTTTACTCTTCTTTTCAGCGGTTACTAGACACAAGGTCTGGTAAACAGGGCAACAACTTCAGTGTCATGTATTTTGTACAAACAAATAAATGTGTTTCCAATATAGCCTATGCAAATTTGGCATTCAGCAGTAAAGGTCATGCAGTGTTTGGATGTAGGGAGCACTTGCAAGACAAGGCCTATAATCTAATGAAAGAGGCAAGAGCAGAGAAAAATGCAAAAAGATAGAAGACTAAGGTCAGGGAGTCTGTATATTCCAAATTCAAACATTTTCTTTTTGGTATCTACGTACCTAAATTGTTTAAATGATGATTCACGCTGAATTTATCTTTGATTAGAAAACATTTAAAGATCTTGCTTTTTCTATCCATACAGCCTTTTCATGCTTTCTGTGGCTACTGACCCAAAGCCTGATTTTTCATCATCTCCCTTGCCCTCTCCACTGCTCCTAAAAACTTGTGCTTTTTAAGAAATGAAAATGTTTTTGTGGCAGAGGGTAATGGAGGAACATTTTCTCTGTAAAGATAATGTGTGAAGTATTTGCGTGTTCTGAACTTATTTAATGTTGAATTTTCATTCTCCAAAGGGCCTAAAGGGCATTTAGACTTTTTTGAATGTGAGACTTACTGCATATTTTCAAAGTATTTTTTTTTGTCTCAGAGGTATAACGTAAGTTGGTTTTTATTTAAGAGAAATATAACTCACTTCGTTCCCCAATTTTTTTTCAATAAACTGTCACAGAAAATGTGATCTAAATTACAGTAAAATAAAATTTTTGAAATGCTTTCCTTGCATGGATATTTTCTTATTTTAAAGACAAAAGAACATACATAATTCTGTTTTTGTTTGTCTTCAGTGTTTCTATCTATGAATATTGTTAATTCACTTAAAAGCAGTAGAGATGCAGAGGAACAAGGTATAAGAAGCAACTGTATAAGCTATGTATAAAAAGGCATGTATTCAGATATCTCAGAATAAGTTCATTAATGAGTTTTCTTCCACATAATCCAAGGTCAGAATTAACACCATATCTAAACGGAAGTTTTTAAGAAATCACAAGTTTTCAAATTCAGTAACTATTAAAATGAATGGTACATATAAGCAAAATGCTCTCAAATTTTGTACTTACATCATACTAACAGTATATGATCAGACAAGTTTGGTTTTCCAAATGTTTTATAGTTGCATCATAACATAAACTGATAGAAATACATATTTGCTACAATTACACAAATAAAAATCCTCCGCATGTGTACTTAGGCCTGAAAATCAATCAAATAACCTGAATGATATTTCAGAGTAAGAGAAGAATGTCGGCTTTTGTAATTTAAATGACAACAGGAATTCCCCAAAGATCAAAATGCCCAGGAACTGTTTTATTAACCATTAACCATTCCTTGCCAAATCGGCAGCTATGTAGGATTTTGGTGGAAAGTTGTCTACATTTAAGGGGAATATATGCAGGCATCCTAAGCCCAAACAAGTCAAATGGCTGAAGGATTTGTTCACAGAACCATCTACTTCTTTTCCTTGTTTATGGAATCCATTGTAATCACAGGATAAGTATATAATAATTAGCCCTGAGCCCTGAAATAGATTCCATTTTAATTGCTAAGTGATTAAATGTAAAAGCACATTAAAAGGATGCATGGACTAGGATAATGGCAGGGTGGAGATAAGGGAACCAAACATTTCCAAAACTCAACTCATCTACTTGTTTAATTCCTGCACTGTTCATGTGATTCACAGACTTGAGTTATTCTAGCTTAGTTTCTGTTTTATTAATTTGTTTTTTGTTTATTTTTAATATGAGCAATGCCAAAATCCTTATGATCTAGTAGCTATCAGGAGTTAAATAATAAAATGTGACAGTACAGCAAGAGGTTTGTGGGGACCAAACCCTTCCACCCACCACATATTTCATATTCTGAAGGTGAGATTTTTTGTTTGCTGGTTTATTTTTAAAATCACAGTTCTTTTCAAAAGTATAGGAATCATTTCATCCCACTCTAGTAGGTTCTTCAAAGAATACATTTCTGCAGCCTATATTAGTGAAAGAAGTATTAAATGAAACAATCCAGCAACTGCTGCATTTCTATTTAAATAAAAGCATATTTAACATTGAAACAACAAGTATTTTGTAAAAAGAATTAAATAAAGCATAGCTGAAGCAGAAAAGGAAACCCCTTGTTTTTTCTTGTGTCCTAAAGCTTCAGTTCTTGAACTATGATCAAGGCTTTAACTGACAACAAGGCATCTGCCATCCCCTGGAAGTCATATAACACCTATTAAAAAATAAGTTGCATTATTTACCCCAAACCCACACAAAATTATAACCATCCTTCCCTTCTCACCATACAATAATAAATCATTCTATTCTCAGCAAATAGCATGTTGAGAACCAGCAACCACAAAGCTTTTAAATGGAAGAACAACCTTCTTTTAAAGAAACAGAGTGATTAGCTTAAGCCAAGTGAAAAATGCTGCATTTTTTCAAGATGTGTTTACTAAGCAGCAGAAGCATTCAATAGAGTTGATGGTTAGCCAGCATTTATAAATTGCCGTAAAGAAAGCAGATAAATTGAAGAAACCTCTTTATTGGGTTCTGATGTTATAGTACTTGAGGAGTTCTTCGGGTCACAATACCAAGACTTAGTTTTCAAAAAACCTCAATGATTCTTGGATTTACTATTAACAGAAAATGTAAATTTTTTGTACAAATGCTTTTTGTCAGACAAGAGTAGAATCTAAATAAGCCAAAATTCCATGTCCAACTGCTATGGCAAAAGCAGTATACATGTCTACGTATGCAAAAAGAGGATTATCACTACTGGTGTTTTCTTTAAAAAGCACATTACAAAGGTGGCCACAATTTTTCCTTCTCACACTTTTGTAACATTAAGTTTTGAGAGATATTATTTTAAAAACTTCTATTTCTCTTGAAGGTCAAAATAATTTTCTATATCAAAAAACCAGGAACATATACGTTCTCTATACATTTGGCTATAGAGAATAAGGACTAGAAATAACTTTGGAATTAACATTTGTCATAAAGGAAGCACTGATGTCAGCAGAAAATGAAATTGAAAGTAGATTTAAATAATCTGTCAGAAGTATACCTTATTCATAAATTTTTTAACAAATAAAATCTCATTCTTTGCATATTCAGTTTGGAATCAATGCTTAATTGTTTTTTTTAAACAAAGTATGTAATGTCTCAAAGGATGATTTCCAGAAAAAGATATTTTGGCACAAACACTGAGGATTAGGTTGGGTGGGGGAAAATCCTCCCAATAGATCACCTAGCAGAGACTGCTGACTGGATCATAAGAGGGTTCCAGTTCATGCATCGCCTGGAACAGACCTCACTTGAACATCAATCAATATTTTTTATATAGATTCAAGCTTGCTTTGGCTGTTTGGATAACTGTGGAATGAAGGCTGAGTTTTACCAGGCTGCTTACTTCACCTACTTCTGGTACAAATCCCCTTTCATGATTTGAAAAAATCTTAAAAATGCTATTAAGATGGATTAACCATGCAGCAGTAATTCTTCAAAAGTAACTTGAGGTAAACCACATATTTCTCTTCCTAAGTTCAGAGGAAAATGAGTTCAGGAAATGAACTCATAGGTAAATTAAAAAATAAAATTAAAACCCCCCAGAAAAATCATACTGAATACATGATGCTATTTCCCTTCTAATGCCTTGCTTAAACATTGAAGAAAAGGAGTTTTGGTACATGAATGCTGACACTTGGATTTGACAGTATTTCTAGCCAATAGTAGCCAAAGCCATACTCTAGATTTTTTTTTTCTTTTCTGTCTTTAATGGTAGTTTTAAATTAGGATATTTTCTGTAGTCCCTCAGATATTTTATGTAACCTATAGCCAGGAGATTTTGCTCATTAAAACTGTATTTTTTAAATATTTAAAATATCCAGCTGCTTTGGAAATTCAGACTATTAAATAACTCTGGTTTAAGATTTTTTCTTTCCAGACCCCTCAAATATGAAGTTTGTACCCCTTTGCAATAGGCAACATTACCAGTGAGTTAGGGTTAATTTAAGGAGTGATTTCTTACGTCTATCCAATCAACGTAATGCATACAACTTTTTAATTTTGCAAGCAATAAAACTCAGGCTACACTTCAGAGACAATTTCTTACAGATATGTACAATTCACATTTTCATCACCTTAATACATTACTGTGCTCTATGACACAAATCACTTTCTTTTCCTCACAAGAGCATCAGCGTCAACCCTCAAACCTGTACCTTGCAATATCTTCTTTTCCCCTTGGCAACCAAAAATTGTATGCTATGTTTACATTGGTACTTGTAGTCTGGGATGGACAAGCTGACTCAACAGGCAGCTGGGCAAACAAAATAGTAATTTTGCATAATGATTTGCACCAACAAGAAAGCCTTTCTAGTTTCTTATTTTAACCAAAACCTTTGGTAAAGGGTTCTTTTAACAAGGTGTTATTTTAACAAGAATAACAACAACGAAAAAATCAGTAAAAAAGGAATGCTGCCACAAATAAAATCAATCAAACAGGAACACTGACTAGTCTTTGCTATAGATTTTATATTTTTAGGAGATAACTTTTCCTAACTTCATTCCATATGAAATATTACTATGGAAAAACTGAATTTGTAAAGTTTTGCACAAAAGGAAGTTCCAGGATCCCTGGAAAAGTTGAGGTGAAATTGTAATGTACAGGTGTTTGGGCAATTAATGTACATGGTCCATCAGAAGATCTTTTTGAATGGAAGCATATAAATGAGGACGGTCTTATCCACAAAAGGTCACTTACAGATCAGTCACAGCCATAGTGATGGCTAAGCCAGTAGTCATAGGATAGGAAAAGTTGAGGTGCCTTAGCTCTAGCGCAGTATGCCTGAGGCACATCTCTTACACCCACCCCTCTCCCAAGACCTCTTCCTAGAATGGGTACAGCCCTTCAAAACAGAGCCCAGAGCCCTTCTTGCCCTCACAAATTCAACTCCCCAGTGAAGTGCTTCCACGCTTCGGTGGGCTTAAGTAAAGCCTAGGTAGTGCTGTCTACCTTGTCTAACTAAAGATTCTCAGCAGCCATGGTACACAAGGGAGCACTTCACTGCACTACTGGCAGCCAGGGCAAGAAGCCCACCCTCCAGGAGGTCACAGTCTGCTTTTTAACTGCCTGTCCTACATACTTTATATCCACTCAGCTTGCATTTGGAGATGAAGTGCTATCAACGTGTCATCCTTCACGTTGTCAGTCCAATATTATTCAACAGGTAGTTGCACCCTGTTCATATGCAAATATATCTCAGTACGGTATGAGCACCAGTATCCAGTAGCCAGAAATAAAAGCAGACTGCATGTGTGTTTCATGGTAGAACCCGATCACATTTCACATAATTTTGCTCTTCAAGTTCTGAGCTAATTGCATGGCAAATAGGATTTGGTGAAAAATGTATACTCCTTGCATACACTATCACAAATTTCTTAACCAGCAGATAGCCTGCTGCTCTTCAGTGCAGTAGCTGTGATCTTGGCATACCTTCAACAATAGCCTCAGAAACTGGAGGGCAAACTGCCCAAGCAGTTCTGGACACACATTCTTAGAGTTTCACTCTTGCAGTATGGCCAGCTGCTCTATAGCAGCTGATGAACAAATGCAGAAAGCATCCGCAAAGCATTCGAACACTCCTGAACACTCGTTGCTCTCTCAGCTTCACTGTGCACAAAAGGGTTAAGCTAGGCTAAAAGGACTAATGAGTAATGCAGCTGGCAAGACATTCTCTTTCCCCTCTCACTGAAAAACTGGCTTTTGTTTCTGCCTTCAGTGAATGAACTCATACAGCAATACCTGTTGGCAAATCGAGGCTTGTTGTATTGTTAAGATACAGACAAGGCTGCCAAGTCCTTGATGTCTTCACAGGTCTTTGCTACACAGATTGCTGTGCCAGGGACTCATCAGATGATCAAGCCCACACAGTACCAGAAGGAACATCCAATTGCCACATACCAGCCAGAGCTCTCAGGACACAGACAGAGCACCTCTTCTGCATATTCACAGGCTCCCCTTTGGATACCACTGAAAATGCCAGCTTCTCATTTAAAATGGAAAACATTTTATTTTATGCATGTAGTAAATTAATGCAAAATGTCTAATTCCTTTTCCTTCTCTTTTCCCTGTACTACTCCTGTCATAGATATCATTAATGTTGATTTCTCACTATTTGTTGCAGTGATCCTTGCATATGGGAAAAAAAATTACACTTACTTGTTTATATTTACACAATTATAAACACTGGGGCCCTTGACTTGGTGGAGGCAGAGAGATATTGCTATGCTCTAGCCTTACAAAGAAATTAAAGTTGCTAGGTAATAGTGCTGCATTTTCTGTAGGCACTTTACTCACTTTCAAAGTAGCCAAAAAACCACATAAACCAAGTTAAATCTGTCTGCGCCACTGTGGTTCCACCAGCAACTTTTCTGTTCCAAGGGCAGCTGTCTGTAGGAGAACTTGCTTAGTAACTGCATTTCAACAGAAGTGTCTTTGGAAGGAAACCTGGGCATTTCTAAATCTGTCAAGCATGTAGCATGCTGAACTACACTTACCCTTCTAATCTGGGGAAGAGTGGATGAGCCTGGCCTGCTCTAGATGGTTCCCAGATAACCACTTTGTATTCCCTCTTATTTTACTGCTATTTGGAAGAGTAGCAAGCTGCTGAATGACAGGGAGGGTCAACTGAATGTTGCTCCAAATACAAGTTACTAGGGATATGAAATAATATTCTAATATAAGGGGCAAGCAGGTCAATACACACAAGCATGAACAATATTTTCATTAAAATTGCTAGAACATATATAAAAGCATATTTATATTAAAATGTGTGCATTTCAAAATACAACACTTAATAAACATTATGAGAGTAGCTACTTGGACAACTGAAGTACTGGACAAGACTGTAAAGACTTTAAGCTACTTAGAGCTCATGACACGATTCATGTAAAGCACCTCAAATTGCACAGTGTCAATTTTCCAAGCATTGTATTATCTGTATACTAAGATATTGAAGACCTTCCCTCTAAGTATGCATTGAAAACCAAGAAACTTTTCTGGCTTCCTTTCCATGCTCATCAAATCTGAAAAGAGAGAAAAAAACCAAGAACAGATGCCAGCCAACAGGTAAGATAAATAGCCCATATACATCATTACACTCATTTCATGAAGTCAGAGGTTCAAGAAGAGGTTCTCTTCAGCAAATTCTGAGTAGCAGCTCACAGTTAATGCTGCACTGCTTTTTAAAAGCAGGACACGACTTTTCCTTTAGGTATACGCATACTTTTCAAAATTGCATCTAAGTGTGAACTATTTCTAAGAAACTAAAGTTATTTGTTTTCTGTTCAAATTGCCTAACAGGAACAGAGCTTATAGACTTTTTCTTCTGAGAATTTCACCTTTTTTCCTTTTGTAACCCTGCCTTTTGCTACCTCAGATCAGTAATTAGTTAGAACATGGAAATGTATGTTCTGAAGTGTTTACTAGAGAAAAAGACAGGTTTAATTAGGATTTAGTTTACTTTTTTAACAGCTATTTGTAGACAGAATTTGATTACATACATAGGAGCCTGAGTGATTGACACAGACTATGGGCACACACAAAGCTATCTCCATCAGAAGAGATTACTTTTCTTGAGATTTTGCATGCCTTTTGTAATATGGATTCTCATGCAAGTGTTCTGGATATCCCAGCTCAATGTCACCGCATATCTAGCACCATTGGCATAATTTCCTAGTCAAAGAAATGGAAAGATAAGCTACCCAAAGGTCAGATCTTTTTAAGCACCCAAGTACAGGCAACAGTAGCTCAAAGTTAAGCAGGGAAATATTGAAATCTTCTTCGAGGTGACACATTTTGAACAGCTGTATTAGATCCCTGAAAGCATCAGCACACAACTGAAAGCAGGCAGTTTGAAGTTCCATTTAACATAAAGATATTAAAAGGTCCTTTAAATATATGGTGACTCTCAAAGGAGGAAGCAAAACACAGAATATTACATTCTTCTTTAATATTTGTTAATTTGTATCGAAAGCAAAGAGAGAGGGAAAAAAGACTATAGGCATCCAAAAGTGATGAGAATTTTTGAAGTACTGTGTATTAGCATAGGATGGGGTTAATCTCCAGACGGTACACTAGAGTGCAGTAGAGAGGCGTCTGAGGGAGCGTCTCTCCTTGCTGCTGACAAGGACACTGAGGGATGAAGATGTTATGCTTCGAGTACTTCGATCTGGCAAAAAGGTATCAAGAAGTCTCTGATAGTCAAGTCAAGTGCAATTTAGAAAGGGGATTAGGTATAAACAACATTATGTCTACAGATCTATTATGCAGGACAAGTTAAACAGGCTGTAAGGAGCATAAGCAATCTGCAATGGGCTGACAATCTTTCTGCCAAAGTCATCCTTTTATAAGGATCCAAGATGAGACATCCTACGATTGACTAAAAGAATATAATGTGACATTTTCAATTTTTTTTTAGTTAAAATTTTGCCCATCACATTTAGCAATGAATACAAACTAACACTCAGGAGGATAAAACTAAAAATTGAACTACACTCAGTATACCTGCTTGCAGCTTTCCTTTCTAAGAGGTATCACCTAGTATGTGTATTTTACATAACATTACCTAATGGCAGTAATAACCCTAGAAAACAGACTGTCAGTTTTCAGTCATCACCAAAGAGAAGACAGGCTAATACCACATCAGCTAAAAGGATAATCACATGAAATGGGACATTACATAATTTTTTCCCCCAATACAAGGTGATGGAACTTATACATATTAATCAGTACATTGTACAAGTTTCATGTGTGCACTAAACACCAACAGTTTCCTTGAGCATCCTTGACGTGCTCCTTAAAATGGGTGCTCTAATGTTTAAGAAAGAGTAGCAATCAGAGGCTTGTTAGCATTAATATGTAGTCAACCAAAGATGTGACCATTAAGAAAGACTTGGCTAACAAACTGTTTAGCTCTAAATCACAATACTACATGCTACTAATCAGAATACTACTCTTCTTACACCAGAAATGCTAATTCTACAGCTAGTTGATTTGTCCCTAATTAAATTGTCTTTGTAAAATGAGACTGTGAGATGTCACCTTCAAGCGTTTGGAACACTGACCATTCTAGAAATTGCATACTACTTGCCCTCCCCAGCTGCAGCGGTATGTAACATGGAGTTGGTGGTACAGTCAGATGTTTGGGTTTTTTCCTTTACTGCAAGACCATTCCTTCAGAAGAAAGTGCATTAAATTAACACTTTTTCTCAGCTTTCTATTTTTTGTCAGATGAAATTTCTGTATGATTTTCTCAGCTGTGCATACCAAAAATTAAATGCTTCCTTCCTAAGTTTTAGGTAGATGTGTAGAAAACTGGTATAACAAATCTCTATGCAGAACCTTATGGAAGACGAAATAGCATTCACAGTGTCTCTAGGTAACTTGATTTTACCTACACAGTCATTCCCTTGTAGCTTTCATCCACTGTTGATTGAACATATATTCTCACACCCACGTATTTACAAGAAGCAAAACACATATTTAGTGGTCTGGCCAGGATCACTCTTATGCAATATGGAAAACAAGGGATGCTCGCTATCAAGCCCTTGTGTTTTCTCAAAGTTTCTTCTTGATTAGCACTATTTTTTTTTTTGTTTTGTTATGGGAAGTGTTTTGCTATTCTATTTCTTCTTTTTTGGGCTAGCAGAAAAAGAAAAAGCACATACTACAATCTTGTTCCCACCCTTCTGTTGTCAAAATCCAAAGTCTTCCGCTAAGAAAATGCTGTTAGACCTATTGAGGCCTTTTGGGTTATGATAGAAGTAACACAGCATTTCATATGACCAACAGAGAATTATGTTCTTCACTATCATTTGAGGCCATTCTTTTAACACTTATTATGCTGTTTCTTCTAGTGCTTATATGCACATTTTTATTTATGCTTCATTCATGGCAATCTTAAAATTTGAGTCTTTGCAAAAGTTATTCTATACTGATAATGGCAAGTCCCATCCACCTCCTACCCCTTGAGAAGATCCCAGTCCTATATTGCACAAACCTTTGCCTAGTGGGATTGGTGAAAAACGAAAACAAAACCTGCTTTTAAAATCCTATGGGTATGGTTACTGCTGACAGGTAAGTTTCCCAACCAGTCTGTGCAGTGTGTTTTGAAAACACTTCTAGCCTTCATTGCCAGGACAGGATCAGGAATATAACAGATATCCCATCTGGCAATTTACTGTACATAAAAGTACTTACCAGACCAAACTACACATATATCCACATAAAGGAGCATCCAGTTTACTATTAATGTATAAAGAAAAAGTAAGTAACTCCTGCTCAATACCTGCTTACCAAATCAACACTCTGCCTTACTCCCTGTACTCCCATAGAACCTGACATGGCCTTTCCTTCTTGATGGCTTTCTGAAGGCAGAGCTTTACACAGTCCATCAGGCCCCGGGCTTCCAATACCCTCTGGAAAAAACAGGGATGTATTTATGGAGTGCATATTGCCACTTTGAAAAAGCTACATACAAAACAGATAATATTCAGTCAAGGTAACTGATATTGATTGCATCTTTTCCTAACAAATGTAGGCACTTGTAGGTAGGCATTTCTAGGAACGAATAAGATCACGGGAGCTCACAAGCATCTGCTACTACTCTAATTTAGAGGTGATATCCAGGAATAATAACAGCTATCTGCCAATTTTCTTTCAAGCTCAAACACTGCTTCCCCTGCACTTTCAAATATGGCAGTGTGATATATGCTCAAATCATCAAAATGCCCACAGCTCCAAAAGACAAGTCGAACTCAAGTATGCTGAGATTATTTACTGCAATTTGTTTAGATGAATTAGTTTATAAAATGAAAAACATTTAATCTGAGATGACATTGCATACAATACAAGTAGTTGTAATCAAAAAGTTAAAAAAAAAAATTTAAAGCCAAAGACCTAACAGCTCACTATGGAATTTTCATTTTGTAAATCTTTCCCAAGACTGAAATTGTTAGTAGCTTGTTTATGAGCCTAGGGTAGGTGTTAATTTATAATAGATAACTATCCATTTAAAAGCTGAATCAACTCTTACTGATGCAGTCCTGCGAGCACTATTTATGCCTTTGGAGCTTAGAAAAAAAGCAGGTAAGAATGTTTTCACTTACAAAAAAAAAAAAAAAAAGGAAAGAAAGAAGTCTTTACATGAAATATTTAGGTATGCACTGACACTTGCCTTTTTTAGTTTCAGTCGCACGGGAGTTTTCCACACCTGTGAAACTGAAATGGTTCACAACAAGTCAATAATCTAAGTTCCTAATACATTCAAATACAGAGGTAAACAATTAATAGCTTAAAAGAAATACCATGAAAGTTTGTTATTAAGATCCTTAATCTAGGAACATTCCATGATCAAATTCCTTTCTTATTTTGTAACATTAAGACTTAACAAAAACAGAAGTTTGTCTACCTTTTAATCTTATTTTATCACTCTGCTGGTATGCTAATCTGTCATCAAGATGTGGAAATCAGAGACTACAAATGTTAATTAAAATAACACAGTTCAGTTTGGATCCAAGGGAAGCCATATAATTCAGGGCTTGAATTTCTGTAAGTGTTCTATGGAAAGGTCAAGATCAAACATGTATAAATGCAATACATAATGACATCATTTTTGTGTTGCCATAGTGAAGAGGGGGAGAATTACTGCTGTGAGATGACACATTTTGTATGAAAGGAAGCTCTTGTTATCTTGCTGCTACAAAGATGAAATCTATTTTGTCTCCTAACGTGAGATATTTCAAACAAAAATTGTCTTACAGGGACCACATTTATGCAATTCTGGTACAAGTAGCCTGCAGCATGATGATCCTTATAGGGTTGGGTTACTCCAGGAATGAATATGAAAACAAAATGCTTTGTGACCGGTGCTTTTACTCTATCTGCAAGGAAGCTTACTGATTCATTTTCTACATAGTCTTCAAATACTCATTTCTCTCATTTGTCTCCACAAAGTCAAGATCATCATGGGGAAACTTATGGTAGAGAATTAATGTCTAATGATGGAATTGCCATAAATAGTGAGAATAAATGTTAGAACTTAAACACCCTAAATTTTATGCCAGTTTTATTTTCTCTAAAAGCATCCAAAATTGCTTCAATCTGTGAACTTCTCTTACACAGAACACATAATATTGCTGGCAAGCCCTGCAACAAAAGTTCTTCTGGATATGATAAACATAAATTCACTTCAAATTCAGGAGTAGAATGAACAGATGCAGAAATTATAGTGTAAAGATAAACTTCAGGGAAGTATTCAAGGCAAGAGTTTCAAGTTAAATCAGTGTATTCCCATGCTTAAAAACATTTTCAACTGAAAAATCTATTTATTATTCTTTGTCAGCAGGACAACATGGGGTTTCAGCCTTTTAGATCCCCGCCAATTCTGAATTTAATGACACAGCTCACCTTTAAGGACTGTGAGCAGAAACCATTACATCACTGAGGTCTTCAGATGAAGTTGACAGATCCTTTTAAATGACCTACCAAAATCATTATGAAATCTGCACAATCAGCAGGAATCAGAACAAGATCCCACTTTATATACAATGCATCAGTTTATGGCATAAGAAATTATTTTATACATTGGTTATACAAAAAATTTGCATCTTTTTTAATTTCTGTATGGACAATACACATTCAAACAACTTTTCTTTCTGACTTCAAGTAAAAAAATCTGATAACATATACCTCCACAGTACTGACTGAAAGTGGTCCACAGCATACAGCTTTTAAAAATATGATCCTACTGGTTTGGATCCATATATATTCATATATATGAATATATAGTGGCATGTTGTGTTTAATGAATTTGAAGTCAGACAGCTACATTGAATGCTAAAAAATTTAAACTTTAAGTAGCTCTTTAGATTCAAAATACCTCTGCTTAAAATTTGAGTTTAGAAGTAGAAAAAAACCACTGATTTTGTATTTTTGGACCTCTGTTTCTACTATTGGCATACACACTCTAATCTCACCTCTCTCCTCATGTCAGAAACACTATCTTTAAAACATAAAATAACTTTATTTCTAAAATGAAAACTAAACTAAAAGTAAAGGTAGCATTTTCCCTATTGGCCTTAAAGGAGTTAAAACCTAGATTCCCTACATATATGGAAAAAGTACATATATGGAAAAAGTATCCTATTCACTGGTGTAATATATTCAAAACTTCTACTCAAAAACCTCAAAATACTGGATTTTAACTAAAATGAAGATGGAAGCCTCTACAATAAAAATTGTATTTGTATAGAAAACACCATCATATAATAGACACCTATAAAAACCACCCATGTTAAATGTTCCAAATACTTTCTGACTGATATTTTTATAGTTCATCTCTTTGGATACATTAAGTATATCCTTTATAGAGATGTACATACCATATTAAGGAAATCTAAAAGGAAAAGCAGGCAATATAGTATTTCACAGTTTATTCTTCTATCCAGAGTGAAGTAAGGGCATTTCAGCAACAAAATGTGGAATCTCAGAAAAAAAGGAAAGAGGCATTACTAAGTGGCAGATCTTAAAATCTTATAAACAATAGGAGTGAAAAGATTTCTTTTTTTCCCGGTCACTGCCTGTTTATGAACAATGGAAGGCAGCTGAGTGCAGTTCCACTAAGAGGCCCTAGGGACAAGAGGACTTGCAAACAGCAAATACTGCACACATATACTGTCACTGAAATTAGGCATAAGCTAGTATAATTATAGGTTTTTGTAAATATTTGTAAGTCATTATTAACAGAAAATTAAAAATGCTTCCTACCTAAATTCTTCATGAAGCAAGCCTCAGCACTTTGTAATACTTTCCTGTCATAAAGGTGCCAAGTATTTGCAATTTTTAGATGAGCTCATACTCAAAAATGTTCATATCCGTGAAATGGGAAGGGGGTTGTCAGGAGGAGGAATTGCAGCACAGTGCTCTGGGCATGATGAGTAAAGCTGCCCCAGAGTGCCTCGTCTCTCACTGGTTACTTCGGACCACTGGAACAATATTTGCCGGTTGCTATGTAGACAGAAGTCCTTGCCAATTCATCCCATTAACAAGACTGAACCTGGTTCTGGTTGATAAGAATGGGTATTGTTTGAATAAAATGTGTTGATAAAATACTCCCCAGAGGTAAAACTGATAATTTTTATGTGTTTGAAGAATGTCAAACTCGTGCCTTGTAACCATGCACTTAGCAGAAACTTTTATTTCCATATCATCTTTATTGGCCTTTCTTCTCAGCAGATTTGGAGGAACAATACCGCATGTTTTTTCAAAGGGTACACAGAATTTGTAGTGTATTTTAATATTTTCAAACCTCAAGTTAAATAACCATTCTCAAATCAATTTATGATTTTTTTAAGGTCAGCTGGAGCAGCTGTATATCTGACAAGCTGACTTTCTGCATCTCATGAGTAATGACAGAGGGTTCTGAGCTTTCGGTATTATATTTGGAAAGAAAAGGCATTACATACAAGCCTAGTACATTAAATAGCATTGCTAAGAGGTTAAGCACTCAGATGTTAGGAAATGCCACATAGCAAACACATACTCTGGAGAGAATTAACTGAGCAGATAATGGTGTTCGGGAGAAGAAAGGATGAACTGTTTGTTACCAGGTTTTTCTGACATTTACTAGTGGCACAGAAATGGCAAGAGTAAAGATCCAAGAGACTGAAAGGAACATGTTCTCTCTCCACTTGTCCTTAAGTTTATATATCCATGCCTATTCCTTGGTTTCATCAAACAACATTTGGACTTCTTTGCTACATAATATCTACCTACTTTAATAATAATTATTAATATTTGTTGTCTTTTTATTTCACTTTACATGAACATTTCATAAGCAACTTCTTTTTAGAATCAACAGTGAGATAATAAGTGTTATCCCCGCTTTGCAAATGGAATTTCAAAATTTAATTTTAAATATTTATGAGCTGGTGATTTTCAGAGAATATATCATGCTGTATGTATTTAGAGCAGAATTTCTATTCGTTTCAGTTGCAACTAAAAAGACTGACCTCAGTACCTGGAATAACATGTGATTTTCAGTACTCATTCAATAACTAGGCATATTCATTCAATAGCTAGTTTTCCAGCTCCAGCAACTAAAAAAAAGCAAGAATCCTACAATATTCCTTCCTTGATTTTACCCCCTCTACTGTATCTGCTGAATAAGATCATGGAGGGGGGATTGTGATGATATAATTACATAATGTAGTATACTGTTTGAGTGAAACCAGGTTTTCTATGTTTGGGGTCCTTGACTTTATAACTTCAATCATTATTTATTACTGAGAGCAAAGTTCTATCATACAACATTACAAAAAGACATGGAATCGCATCAGAATGTTTTAGTGTACCAGGAGAAATTCTGACTTACTAAATAATTGCAAGTGAGAGTTGAACGCTGTTGTCCTCACCCATCCTGGTCCCATCCTTTCTATGTCTATATCTTTCTGTATAGGCAGCCCTAAACCATGTACTTCACATTCCTTAGCACAGGCCACTGACCCCTCAGTTAGTTCTCTTTGTTTTCCATCTCCTTCCATTTATCCTTACTGGACTGCAATTCCAGAATTGTTAAGCAGGCACTCTGTCTTTCCCTCCTCCCCTGGTTTTCAAGAGCTTTTGTCTGCTCAGCACCCAGTTTATCCACAGCTCCTGACAGTGGCCTCCTATGTCATTCAGCGCTGATCCTAAGTGCACCCTATGTTCCTGGCCAAAGCTTCTCTTCCAACTGTCCCAGTCTCTTTAGCCTAATGGAGAGCACAGCAATCCACCAGCCCATAAAGGCTTTAAGCTGCTTAGATAGGGTTCTGAGATGAATATAGCCAGTACCATACATAATCTTTGCTTTAGGGCAAAATTCCTCATTCATGGAATTACATATAAACCCAGAAAGAACTGCAGGTTGCAACTTGGCCGGCTCTGGGTGAATTTTCATAGGAGTGGCGAAAGGCACATCTCTAGCACAAAGGTTGCCCTGTATCAAATTTCAAAATATGCCCTAAAGAACTGGCAGGATAATATATATCTTACTGGGCAGCATTTTCTTTTCATTCAGGCAAACTAAACACCTAATTTTCTGTTCATTCCTCTCTTAAAAAGAAAAAAACTAAATATCCCACACCCTTAGCAGTCACAAAATCCTTCCCAGAACCTTTTAATTGGTTGGGACTTTTGAAGTTAAGGGATAACTCAGCTGTAATCAGCAGGTCTTCAAAGGATAGAAACAATTAAGGGAGGTGTGGATGCCCCCAAAGAAATAATTTATGATGTGATGTCATTACAGTATCTGGCATTATGAATCAAAATGCACACAGCACTAACAGGACTGATGGTGATTCTCCCATGCTATCCATGGTAGAATTCCTGCACGAGACTGACAAAGAAGGAATCTCACATTCTCTCCAAGACACTTTCTGTTGCAACATCCATCCTACCTGAGCAAGAGATGGGATGAGGCTGCCTTGATGGAAGAGAATGTTTGTGTCTAAGTCTTAACTCCCCCTACTCTACCAGGTCCTAATCATGCTTTTTTAAGTTACATGAATATTGTGACTGTTCAATTACTCACTGAGACAAGAAATAATCACTATCACAATTGATATAGAAAATGTAATACAAGTAGTGACATTTCAAAAGAATGATAAACTGAAGTGTACTTTCTGAAACAGAGCTTATACCATATTGTGGTAGCTTTGCCCCCAGAAGTAAAATACTAGTCAAAAATTTGCAATTGTCTTGAGCAAAACCCTATTTCACTGTTCAAATTTTAGCAGCATGCAGTTTTCTGTACAAGAAATAACAGTTCTTTTAAAGGTCCAATCAGTAACCAAAATCCTCTCAAGACTGATTTGAAATCCCTCCAACCATCTACAGCCTTCCCCTTTGTCCCCACTCCTTCCCCTGCCTTAGCTCTGTATAGATTCATTCATGCAATGGTCTTGCCACAAAGACTTCAAAAGAAAAGACCCCACGTGGTGAAACAAACAGGAGAAACAGAAAATTGCAGGACCCACCACTACACTTTTCAGGATTTATTGCCAACGCTGACTGTGCCAAGAGTCAGTTCTGTTAAGTGAAATGCTGCAAATATGGCATTTCAGTGTTTGACTTAATGGTGACACATTTGTACTATCATAATGAATAATATATGCTGTTCTCTAATATATTTCCCAGTATACTGCTATTCACTAGTAATAAAGGTTCTTACTAAAACAATGGTATTCTGTAGTTTTTCCCCTCTTCCCCATCCAATTTAAGCACATTTTAAATAAATATAGAAAAAGAGTTAGACTGCAGTCAACTTTTCAAACAAAAAGTCTGTTCTCTAAGGTGACAATCTAATCCTAGAAAGCAGTGTGAAATGAAGCTAGTGTCTCTGAAAATATATTACTTTTCAAGTTACTCGATACCTTCACTCTCCCAGAGAAAATTTCCTGCTCTGGCTGATGGCCAAAGAGATTATATAGTAAGAGGCCATATCCTTTTGCCTTTCATTATTTAGGCAATATTTCATACTACTACATTGTAATCAAAATACTTCCCTTCTAGCCAATATTTGGCTCTAACACAGATCAACATTTTTTCCATTGGTATTTTTAAGTAGCTACTCTGAAGAAAAATATCATTAAATCTCAATATTTCTTTATTTTGCCTTCATGCTGTGATAAATATCAAAAGTATTCTGTTAGATCTATGATGACTACTCTCAAAGGATTCCCAGGCTATAAGGTTTCATGAAACATAAAATTAGAAAAGTGAAAGGGATTCAAATATTAAGTGCAAGGATAGTTTTATTTCTCTAACTCCAAAATAGACATACTAGAAGAGGCACTTATAGAAATAATATAACCATATGGAAATAAGAAAAAACATTCAGACACATTTAAAAAACTAACAACAATTATTTGTCATTTGTTTTTCTCACATCAAGTTACTTCCCTGATTCCTGAAGAAAAGAAAAAAAAAAGAGTTTTGTTTTCAAAGCAAGAGAATCTCTACAGAACTTGCTGGGTTTACTGAAATTACACAGAGCCTATCTAATTTGTCTCCCTGAAAGAAAAGGGGATTTTGATCATCACATAGCCGGTACAGAGGTTTGCATGAGAGACACAGTGTATTGTGAAAGCATGGTAGGCTATCATCTTTTCATAAACAATGTCTGTTTGTATGTATGGAACAGACTTCAGCAGGTACAGGCAGATTTGTTTACAAGCAGCAGAATAAAGGGGTCAGGAGTTCTGAACTCTAATGGTAGCTCTGGAATGGGACATGATGCTCTGGTTACAACCACCACAGCCTTGTCATAGTCATTCTCTACAACAGAGTGACTTCATGAAATTCTATATCCCTGATGAGAGGTGGCTATAGTTATGGTACAGTAGAGCTACAAAACACAGCAAAACCCAAGTCCAATGAAAACTGCAACACTCTCACAGGATTAGGAGAAGTAGTAGTAATAATAATAGTAATAGTATTTGTTGCACCCCAAGCTCCATCCAACCAACTATGCCTTATGCTTACATCCCTGAGTGATACTTGCCTTTCTTGCATTGTTGGGTATCTTTGTGGTCTATGAGGAGAGACAGTAACTAAGAGACCATGGGGTCTGTTGTTCTACAGATTTCTTTAGTTCTGTACCCTGGTTACATCAGACAGGAGGCAAAGCTCTTTTCTGTTCACTTCCTTGCCTTGCCCCTCAGTTGTCTCTCACTGCCCATATTTTTGCCCATTTTTCATTACAAGAGTTAAAGACTTGAGAAATAAGTGGAAATTACATTAATCTGCCAGACTCTTGAAATCAGTCTCCTGGCTTTCTGTTTACTGCACCGTGTTTATGATGAAGGGTATTTTGAAATTGGAACTGATTGTGCAACATGCTTGCTTTGTTGAAGCTTTACAGCATGAAAAATTGTTCGAATACTGAAATAACAGTCAGGAGCCTTCCTGTCTCTTGCTTGCTCTCTTTAAACTCTGATGGGCTTCAAAATCAATCTAGCATGCAACTTCCTCTTGCTTTACTTAACTACCAAAGAGAGAACTGGACAGTTGCAAGTAATTTCAAAATATGACTGCAGACTTATCATCAGCCTGAAACAAATCCCTTTGCAATGGAGTCCTTTTCTACATATTGTGCTTTTCTATTTATTCAGGACCTTGGGTTGAAGAGAACTCTTTAGTACAAGAGCTTGCATTACAAGCACTACTGAAATAGTGATCTTTCCTCCTCTGCCTACCAAACCCTGAATAACTAGCAATATCAGGAGTAATTTGAAACTTTTCCAGAGCTTTTTTGTAGAAGGACTGCATCTGTCAGAAATTAATCTCCCTCCAGCCTAAGTGGTCAATCTGAAAGATTTTATCATTCCATTTTTCAGCAAGCCAAGAGAAGGTCCAGTTTTATTCTACAAGATTCACTAAATAAACCTAGCAGAACATCTGATTTAATTGATCTTGTAGCTGAAACTATCCTGCTTCAGCTTATGCAAGAAAGATTAATTTTAGAATACCAGATGCCTGCAGTATTGTAGAAGCCTCAAAAATTCTCCTCCTCCTTTTCCCTTTGGCCCACAATACAAGGTTTTCTTGGGAGTCAAGATGATATACGCTAGATTGAATATTTAATACTCTGTGTTAAATAGTTTTTCTTTAAAAAACCCACAGTAGTTCTTTAAACTGCCTCATAGGACTTCAAATAGATGACAATCTAATTTGCAGTTATTCATACATTTTGTTTTGCAGGCATAAAGTTCAAATAATACTGGTGATACACTAAGCACAACATGAAACCTACATTCACTTTAATAAACATGGAAAATTACTAATTTAAAGCCTTTACAGAAACATCAGTCTTAAAACTGAATAAATAGCATCTTCTCAAAATGCCCATGTATGTCAAGCACTACTCCTTTATTTTAATTTCCAGCATGTTTGTTTCAGTAATCTTCAATGTGCCGTGCAATTTGCTCCGTCATTGCTGGGTTTTGGTTGGGTTTTGTTTGTTTGTTTGTTTTTTAATTTGTTTTGTTTTGTTGTTTGTTTTGTTTTAAAATTTTTTAAAATTTTAATTAAAGTATGAAAAAGCAAAGAACAGTTCTTTTTGGTAAAATAAGTTAATTTCCCTCAGACCTGCAGTCGCGTGTCTTCCTCCTGAGAAGATTATGTTAGCCCTTGATACACTGCAGAACAAAGAAACCAACAAAGAAACTCCATATTTTAAATAACCTACTGTCACTCTAAACAAAGGTGCAAATAATTGTTTTGTAGCATAGATTACATCTGTGTCAACTCACCACTGAAATCCCTTCTGGTCCAGCTAGCAGGTGTTAAGAATGATCATTACACTTTTCAAGACTTGAATGAAAAGAATGAAATGCCACCTAAGTTCAAGTTTTCACCTAAGAGATACACCTAATACACATGTAATGGGTAATGGAATAGTGTTAAAAAAAGTGCACCAGCTCCTATGTTCCAGTATCTTTGAGATTTGATTTCAAGTAGTCAAAGTTTTTGATGCTTCCATTCTTAATGTCCATGTGGATCTTTTAATCTTTACTGATTTTTAAGTCAGCTGTGGATTTAGTCACTGTTTATCTAATGACCAATGAGGGGAAAAGCATTTCTCTTCAAAGACTCTATTATTGGATACCTCCTATATGACCAACTATTTTGAGGGAGATTATATAACTAACTAGATGGTTTCTATTTTGAGTACAGGGAAAGGTACTAAGAAACTGTATTTGTGCTGCTCAGTAGGAGTAAATGAGCAAACAAGAAAATAGAGCCAATATAATACAGAAGACAAAAATAAAATGGTGGGAAGCTATGCCCTGTACACTACTCACCAAAAAGTAGTCAAGAAAGAATTCAAAGGTTGAAAACTTACTAAGCAACTAAAAGAAACAAAGTTATTCTAAAGAACAACAGAACAGAATTTTGATGAAAGTCTTAACACATTTCATATATCAAGAACTTCAGATTGAGGGCGGACTTGTTCTATTTGTGGGAAGACAAAAAATCAGCATCACTCTATGGAAATGGAGGACAGCCTACGTTAGATGTAACTAAATGTACTAGCTCAGCTGAGGCAGTTAAAAAGAAAAAAGACAGCAAGAGGCTAAAGTAGAGGCACAACTACTTAAAAGTCCTAATTGTATTCTAGTGGGAGCAGAATATGCATCTTAGTAAAATGCCTTGCAACACATAATGGAGTTTCCTTGTTCTAACCAACATACCTGTCGCTAAATTTCCATAGCCTGCTTTGATCTACAAATTATATCTGAAAACCAGACCTAATCTGAGGAAGAAATATCTCTTGATTTAGATTCTGGATCCTATGCATGAGTAGACCTATTTTATATCATGCAAGAGAAAATTTTCTGAATACCTAAAGGAAAAAGTAGGGAGAGATGTAGACTCTTGGTAGACAGACAAAGAGTTATGAAGGCACTTTATTTCTCAGAGATACTTGCCCTTCTGAGAAAAGAAATTGCTGTTACTTGGAGTACAGGTTTTAGGAAAAGCAGAAAGAGGACAGACACAAAGATTAGCCTATGTTCTTCAACGAAAAAAAGTATAATTCTTTTTTTGTAAATTACTAAAATAAATTTCTAAAGCAGAACACTCCATTAGTAATTTAGACAAAAAGTATACAATAAAACACTAGGAACTTCATTTGTTCTGTTGTATGTTTATGTATCTTCTTTATAATGCTTTACTTGCAGTTTAATTAGTAGAAAAAAGGATATTTTATTGAAAGACAATATGTAAATGTATGATTGGCACAAAAGGCAGTCAGATTGTTGTATTTCTTCTAAATTTGCTCTCTGTAAGCTCTGCACCTCAATTTCATCATTTACGGAGGTAAGATTTTTGATGAAAGCAGTGGGATGTAAAAGAGATGTCAAAATCAAATTGTACTAGCAAAAGAAAGTTCCAGTAAAAGCTGTGCCTTAGGCCTCCCTAGCATTCTGAAGTAATGGCTGTTTCTTCAGTTCTTTCATTGCATTTGCATGCAGTGTAGTTTTCTTGCACTGCCAATTCACAGAATGCCTTTGTCATATATAGGAAGAGCCATGCATAGGGTCTGTGGTTCCTCATATCTCCCACTGTCAGACATTTGCATTCCAAGAATCTTTATTAGCTGTGTGGAGAGACTTTCTAAGGAATCAAAAGTTGCTTATTTTATCTCTGACATTTCTTATCTAATGGAGCCATTGCAGTACTCTTCATGGGTAAGCACAGATAGCTGCCAAAAGTGCAGCTACAGTGTTGCCAGCCACCCCTATGCAAATTTCAGTAAATATTAAAAGCAGAGATTTCACTTTGAATTGCAGTAAGAAGGACAAATTGTTCTAACCTACATACCTTGGCAATAGCCCTGCACTTAAGGCAGCAAAGGGCAACCTATTTACAGAACAATGGTTTTGCCTTCAGCTTGTTTCTCAAAACTTTTGTGGACAGGAAAAGCAATCTTAATAGAACACCATGTAAACTGGGCGTAAACAGAACTTAAGTGAGGATTTCTGTTTCCAGACTATTATGCTTTTGTTTGTCCCATGCTTCTTGCAGCTGAAACAAACCCTATTACAACACTGAGTCAGCTTTCAGGTTGTAATAATCCCCGCTGCAAATGTTAAAGATTAATAAGATTAATTAAAAAAAGGGAAAGAAAAAGACGAAAAGAGAAGAGAAGAGAAGAGAAGAGAAGAGAAGAGAAGAGAAGAGAAGAGAAGAGAAGAGAAGAGAAGAGAAGAGAAGAGAAGAGAAGAGAAGAGAAGAGAAAAGAAAAGAAAAGAAAAGAAAAGAAAAGAAAAGAAAAGAAAAGAAAAGAAAAGAAAAGAAAAGAAAAGAAAAGAAAAGAAAAGAAGAAAAAAAAGGAACATGCTTAGGTCTACTGACATTACTGCAACTGCTAGTTTCATTGATGGTGGAGGGTAAGGGGAATTGGCAAGGCACTGTACAAAATGGAGACAAGAATAGATTTATCAGGCAATGCATTTCAGCTGGAAAAGTGAATTTGCTCAAGTTCATAGGTGATTCATAACATGTACTATAAAAATTGCCTGAACATGGGCCTTTCCCAAAACACAGAATTAAATTTGGTTTTCAGAAAGATTAGTATAATTTCTCTCTTATTCTCACTTGAAAATGGGGAACCAGTAGTCTAGGTTGAGTAACTTGCTCCAAGAACAATGTGGTCACATTCTCTGTGATATTTGAAGAGTTTGTAGTTAGCAATAGGTGCCTGTCAGCTGTACTATAAATGAGAGATGGATTCTATTTGTCTAATCTTTTTCCCTTGGCCACCTGAAAAGCACAACCTTATCAAATAAGAGGAGATAAAGAAAAGCTGTTCACATATTATACAACTGTTTATAAAGCAATGAAATGTTCACATGAAAGGCACTGCATAACTGCAAAATCTTTACTATTTTTATAATGTTAATGTATGCATGCATTCCAAGTACATAATATTAATGAGATGAAACAATGAATCACTTTGATTTGAATCAGCATGTTAGCATTAGACTAAAATTAACATAACAGATATATCTTCATAACAGATTTGTTGCAGAAAAATTTTAGTGTCCTAAAATCTATCCTAAATCCTATCCTAAATCCTATCCTAAATCTCCCAGTCTCTGTTTTGACCTGCAGGTAGCTGAAAAAAAACCAACCCCAGTATTTTAGGAGTTATTCCACCTACTAATTACCTCCAACCTCCAGGCATTTTAACTTATTTCCCTTTCCCACAGGAAGTCAGACCTATTCAAGTTCACACTATGCCCGATCTTAAGCTGTGTACTCATCTATACTGAGTAGTATCACACCAACTGGTAGCATACTACTTGAAGGAAATAAGGTTCTTGGAGACAGGTCAATAATAAACACTTTGAACATGCAGTAATTCAGTACATCAGATAAGATACTTCTGTACAGGCATTTGCCCCTTCTGCAACTTAAACGTGTCTTTGTAAGTGCAGGTGAAATTATTGAATAGTTGAATTGTTGAATAGTTGAATAGTTGAATTATTCCTCTTGATTTATTTAATAAAATAGCACCTCCTCTCTACCTGGATTACCTACTTATTTAAGAAGTATGCTAATTTCCAGATTTATAGAAATATGTCATATGGATATTGATTCAAGTTTTCAATACTTAAACAATTCCCTCACTCTTTCAATTGTTTGAAATTTTTCCCCATTCCTACTGATCAGTTCCCCTTTTGTGAATCACTTCAAATAAGGCAACTTGAAGGGCCCAAAACAGAACTAGAAATTAAGTACATTTTTAAAATTAATATATTACTTGCATTTTTCTTGAGGACAAAAGCCAAGAAACACTTAAATCTCTAAGGAGACGATACCTCAGAAAATATTTATTCTATGCAAAGGTCAACTTCCAAATTGTGTTCATTCTGCTATCTTAAAGAAAATCTATCTCCTCACTACATAGCTAGATCACTTTTAAATATCCCAAAGTGTAAAACCTTCAAATAATCTTTTAATTTTCACCTCTTTTTTTCACATGTGGAATGCAAAAACTCATTAAAACATAAAATGTCTTCTTGATGCTCTTCTTCCATCACACACCACAAAATGTGAGCAAAATTGTACAAAGTATAAAAACCTCCATAGCTAACTCCTGAACTTTCCTGCTTTCTTTACATCATTGTGCTCAGGGAAGGAAATATGGATCCTTTGAGAACTTGGATGATCCTTGTGGGTCCCTTCAGGATATTCTATGATTCTATGACTTACTTGTTTATTTTCCTATGGTACAGGGAATTGGAGGGCAAGAGAATTTCTTTTACTCCTTTTACCATCGCACGAGCTAGAAGGGCTAGTCCATGCACTAGTAAATGAACCATGGTTCCAGTCCACTTAACAGAGCTCTAGCAAACTCTAACACTTGTTAGAAAAAGCACACTTTCCAGATGGGTCCCGTAATCAATAAAATGAGCTCATTATTCACTGCTGTTTAACAATGTTTCTTCTATGTTTGGTCTATTACAAGCTTTTAGCCCATAGCCTTTCTTACCTCCCCCAAAGTGCTGCCAGCTCTAATAGCCCAAACTGAAGTTTAACATTTTCAGCCACCAGCTATGAATGTTTGCAGAGAAGTCCTGTTTGTTTGAGTTCATTACCCATATCTTTAAAGGGAGTTTTTACATTGCCAAGAATGCATTTACAGAGTGTATTTCAGACATGACAGTTTTTTGTTAGAATGAATTTTTAAAGAATCAAGTTTCAAAGTTATAATTGTATTTACTTAATTTATATTTATGAAGCAATGTATTTGTGTTTTCTTTAAAAAGATAGATCTTAAGTAACATTAATAAACTGCTATAATTGCCCTTAAGAAGCTTAAAACAATCCAAGATGTGGTATTGCCTTTAGGGAAACGAACAAATATGTCAAAGTGTATGAAGCATGATATTTTAAATGGGATTTGGAATAGCACTTCATACCTGTTGAACATTGATAAGTAATGATGCCAAAATTACTGACTCCAAACACTTTTCTCTGTGAAAAGCCTGACTACTCTTTTTCAGCACAAGTAAAATAGTCCTAAATCATGTAGGTTCATTCCCACCTCTATCTTACTTAGCCTCTGCATTTTGTTTTAATTTTCACCGATCACTTTCAATTAGTCCATGACAAGCAGATTGCTGATGATGCTTTGTACAATACTGGAAAGGTCCAGAGACATCATATAAGATTTATACAAATAAATTCTGAAACATGAAGTAAAAGCAGCCTCTTGGAACTCTGCCTCTGGCACTGTTTCAGCACCACTTTTGTGGGAAATCTATATTTTAAAACTACTTCAATTAAACTTTGTTTTTAAACTAAAAATGTTTAACAGGGACAAAGCTCATGTAGTGAAAGAACTTTCTGAAGACATGTGGTGCCACATTATTCTAAAGTTCATCCAAGTCTCATCCAATTCCTATGTAAATACAAGGCAAAAGTTCTTTATGTTTCTTCCATTATGTAGATAGCAGCATAATTTTTATTAATTTACTTTTAAGATTTTCATGTTATCAGGTATTTTGATAACATTTTCATCTAATCTTTGACTTTTTATAAATACTAGTCCATATGTTATTTATTTTGGGACCATTAGCAAGGAACTTTAGATCTGCATTCTTTTACTGAGAAGCAGAAAAAGAAGAATAAAGAATAAAGAAGTGAACTGAGATGTTTTTATACTCTCAGTAATGCAATCAGAAAACCAAACCAGAGACATTGGCATTCACAGACAGAGAAAAATAAAATAACTGCACTAGAGTTATCTTCTTAATTCCAATTTAAAAGAGTAATTCTAGTTTCAATAACTATCCCTTTGTTTTTACAATTGCCTCATACAGAACCCATCTTCATGCACCTAACAAGCTTTATTCTTCCAATTTTCAGGATGAAAAAAACCACACACAAAACCCAAACCAAAAATATGTAACTTTCAAACCCCAAAATTTACAAGAGCTATTTCCACATTCAGGAAAAATGACATCTCTAAACAAAGAGAGCCTGGTGATGCACAGAGCCTATATAACAAAGATGAAGAAATGCATACATCATTCAGTCAAAACCATTCTAGAGAGACAATAAATAAATAAATGAAAAGTAAGAATAACCCCAGTGTCCAGAATCTACAGATCCTCCTTGAGGCTTTCACAAAACCCAACAGTTAGAGTTTGTGTCCCCACAGGCCACCTTCCCAAGCACACCCACACATTCTTTGTTTTAAATCTTTGAATATTCAATTTGTAACTTCAGTGGATTGCTTTGCCTGTTTTCTAGCAATTTGTTTATAAGTCCTACATAAGTTATCCTGTTAACACAATCCAAACTTTGTAAAGATCGTTTCCCATCGTAAGGAGCCTTGCTTACAAACCTACTTATTCAAACAAAACATTTGGTTATCATTATCGTGGTTTAACTCCAGGAGGAAATTAAACTCCAAATAAGCCAATCCCCTTTCCTCTGCCCCTTCTGGTGACAGAGGGGCAAAAGCAGAGAGTGTGGGTTGAGATAACAATTTAATGAAAAATGCTTTACTTAACATCTAAAGAGAATCCAAAATTCTCAAAAGCTGTTATAGCAGACCTGAAGAAGGAGAAGGGAGTGGAAGGCTGGGAAAAATCCTCCTCCTCTGTTCCTCCTACAGACTGGGTATGATTATCTATGAATCCCCAGAGGTACCAGCCAAGCCAGGACAGGTGAACACCACTAATACACATCCCTAATGACCCTCATCACCCTTGATGTTACCATGTCATAAACCATGTCATGTTATCATGCAGTACATCAACAAAATAATCCTAATCCCTCTCACTACTCTGAAAAGTACCTGCACCAGAAGTGCATATGGGTAAATATACTGGGTTAGGCACCACACCCCCATGAACAGATCGGGCCACATGGTGACCAGTCATTCCTATAGAGTAACAACCTGGCCACACCCACACGGCATTCAGCTCTGCCCCCTCTCTGCAACTTGAAAGTAGCACGATGGCAAATCTTCCTTCCAAGTGCTTCTAAGGTAAAAGAACTATTACTTACAAGTTAAGGAAAACGATGCACTACTAGCATTGCTCAGATAGGCCACACTATTTTTTAAAGCAGGTGGGCACATGGCCTACACAGGCCTGAACTCCACTCTCTGTTTTCCCCAGATGCAGAAAATCCTGAGGGTGTGGACTCTCATAGCCACAAAATGAACAGAGAATGGAAAAAGAAATATTTGAAAGATGCATGCTATCTACCTAATACCTGCAGGCCACAAATCCTACAGGCAGCCACTGCATAGCTTTACCATTTGTGTTGGAGTGTAACCCCTTGCTTCCCCAGGAAAGCCCATGAGTCTAGAGCACTGTTCTAAGACAATCAGAATTAAGGAGCAGTTTCAAAAGTCACTGAGGTAACTTCCAACACTGCATTCCAGATCTGCTCTGAAAGAAAATTGAAACTTCAGGGATGGCTGGAGTTGGGAAGGCCTTATCTGAAAATCTTCAAAAGCAAATAAACGAGACACAAGAATGACATGGGATGGTACTTAACAGAGTATAAAAGGAAATAAATGAGAAGCTCTAAAACGATAACGAAGTCAACTACAAATAGCTATTATTTTGACTTGTAAATGAAGAAAAAATCCCAGCAAAAGAAGACATTATTGATAAAGAGTAAGAAAAAATATTATTGTGACAGAAAAATACTGAGGATGCTGACATATAATTTTCATCTCTATACATATTTTATCTTCATTTGAGTGTAAATAAAATACTAAATGAAAACAAATTACTGCTGAGCAGATTTCTTAAATGAGTGTACTACCAGATTAAAATGGTTAACAACATTTTTCTGTTTAATCTCAGCAATAAGAATGCTGTTTACACTTTCAGATAATTGTCAATACTCCTTCCATACACAAAAAAACATCCAGATCTACAAAGGGAACATTTTTGAGGAACTCCTTAGGTACAAAAATATTCTTCCATTCTTAACAAGCACTCTCTGTTTGCAAAAGGCTAGTAAGAAGACAGATTAGCAGGATTCTAATCTGAAAAGATTAATAGAGGACTATGGGAGATAAAAGTATGTTTATTGGGGCAGTATTTTAATAGACAAAACCAGCTAAACTATGGGGAGAATATGCAAGATATTCTGGAAACATTATTTACAAAAGGTTGCATAATAAGAAAACCACTATTTCTTGTTGCACTGTCCTAAATAATAAAAACCAATTATAAATACACTGATTTGGTACAGAATGGAACAGAAACTGTGTGATTAGTTGTGACAGTATTTTAGATCCATTCTTACTGTAAAATATTGTATTTTGGGAATCAGGTAAGAATCACCTCAAAGCTCAATGCAAGACTTGATTTTTTTATTGTATAAGGATATATATGAGGCTGTTACTGATTTTCAAGTCACAAGAGCCCTCTCCTCCCACACAGAATACATTCGAATCTTTATTGTGTATGAATTATTTCTGCAATCACTGTAGCTAATATAATGCTTTTAGTCTAGTAAAATCTGTTTTTATGTCATATTAAGCATCTCATTGTTCAGAAGCAAATTTTGGTCTTGGGCAAGCAAACAAGAATGGAATTAACAAATACTTTAAACAAGTTAATCAAAAAATATGTTCATGAAAGTTTCAATCTTGAATAACACAATTATGTATACAGGCTTAGGAAAATATTTGAAAGGCAGGGTCTGCACCACCTGGTTCTGAAATCTAACTTAATTAATTAAGATTCTACAAATAAAAAAGTAACACAACAATTTGGGAGATAACTATTAAAGAGTTTATACAAGAAAGCAAGGAACAGACTCGTGAAATAGGTTTCTTTTTCTTAACTAAGGACACCTAGAAGGGTCAAATATGTCCCATTACCACAGATATGTAAAAAACTACTCATGTTTGATAAAAATAAGTAGTATTAAAACTCTTCCATTATAGAATTAGTAGAACATCTCTATCTCACACCAAGGCGCTGGTGTTTCACAACAACTACAAAATTTACCTCATAAGAGTCTTTCAGAAAAAAAACTAAATGCTATCTCTAAGCCACAGATTTTCCTACTCAAATCAAGTCCAGCAAAGAAGCAGAAACTACATGTGTGACACCTCTTACCTTTCCAAGACTTAAGACTACCAACTGCTGTGTGGGTAGTTTAATCACTGATGTCCTGTACACCTGGGTTTTTACCCAGCTGTGTAGATTTGTCTTAAGCATGACTTAATCTGATGTTCAATTTTCTTTGCAACTGTGCCTGATGGGACGAGTGAAGTGGTGACACAGTTTATTGCAGGTTTTTGGTCTTTAAAACCTTTAAAGGCTGTAAAACTGGGTAAGATTTTGAAGCTGTAAAATTCAGCATAGTTTGGTTTCATTATAGATTTAAGTATTGTACTTTGTATTTGTTTCTATGTTTTCTAAGAACAGTTCTGGGTTGCATGCAAGTAGTATTTCTAGCTGGGGATTTTGGGTATTTGTTACAGTGAAATATAGACAAACATTGCTTATGAGAAGAAAAGGATTATAATGAGAGCAAATAGTTTCCTAAAAGCAAAGAAGCTCTGTTCTTGTGATGTAGTATGCGGAAAGTGCCTTATTTTTAGTTTTGATTTGGATATTTTTTCATGTCAATTTGCTGTGGGAGAAGGAAAAGAATAAATTTTTCACAAAAATTTCAATACCTCTTGTGTTACAAAAGCTAGGTGAATATCTGTAAATATTTTAATCATAGCTTACAGCTCAGGGCAGACCTCAGAAAATACTTTAATCATGGCTTACAGCTCCGGGCAGACCCCAGAAGCAATTAAATATTCAGGTGGTGAGGCAAATGCTGAAGAGGTCTAAGTCACTCCCAGCTGGGATTTGCTGTAGCTAGTTCCAGGCTAAAATGAGCATATTAAATACTGCATTGCTGATGCACTTTGAAGGAGAGCTACTGAGTGATAAAATTATTTTAAGAGTAACACAGAAAATTTCTGTTTCAAGTTATATTTTATATATTTTAGACCTTCTTTAGAATGCAGATATCCTAGAACTATTTAAATCACTATATACCTTGCTAGTCTTATGCTGGAATCTGGGTTCCTCAGAAATGTAAAAATTGTTCTGACCAGTGACAAAATATTCATTGTAAGAAATCTAATTTTCTGCTAGTAGAACTAGTAGGTTAGACACTGAACTTTGATATTTAAAAAGTGATTTTTGAAATGTAACTGATAATTTTCTTTTTGATTTCTACACTAAGATGCTAGTTGTAAGTGCTTCTGTCAATGTTTACTTATTTTTTACTTGTAGTACAAAGCTACTTTGGTCAAATTTCGCCACTCAAACCATTACACTTTCTGTTTTACTTTCAGCTGTGTATAGCTATGAATATCCAAGGAACCCAAAATTTAAGAGGCTTTCCTAGTCAAATAACCTTCAAATATACACCTTGTCTTTACGCTGCATTTGATAGTTTCTTTAATTATACTATTGTTATCTATTGCAACATTGTTATCTTTATCCTCATAAGAAGGGTAGAAGGATAAAGAACGATTCTAGCTCAACATTGTATAGGCTGAGGGCTTGGCAAGTTTAGCCACAAAGAAGCTATGAAAAGGGAAGAAAGCCAATTACAAAGGATATTTGGATCCAGGATAAAATGTGATGCCTAGCAAAACAGTAACATGCTAAAAGATCGGAAATGCCTACTTAGATGATTTTGAAGGCCTTTTGCTCTGGTGTTGGTCAATTGGATGATCTCATGGCCACCAGTGCTTGATGCTGCCTAAATATCAATTGCATTCATTATTAAGCTGGACAACTTTTTGAGTGCTGGGCAAAATAAGAACTTAGTGATTTTCTTGTCACCAATACACTATTGTTACTTCCTTATGACTTTAGGAAATATGGCTTCTTATTATTTTCTTCCCACCTGAGACAAAAAAAACCCAAAACCAAACAAACAACCCCCCCAAAAAAAACCCCCAAAACAAAAAAAAACAAACAAAAAAACCCCAAAAAAACCCAAACATTAGTAACTCAATTACTTTCTGCTCTTATCACACTTATCACACAGAGTTCAGCTTTCCAAAAATAGTCTTTGCAGTGGCTATGTTTTTGAAAGTGGTTTTTCTGGGAAAAATCAGAGCAACTGAAGCTTGGTTTCTACAGATTTTATTGCTATATGCAAATGTACAGGCTATGGCAGCCCTGGCTCTTGCCCTTGTCTGCATCTACATTTCAGCAAGTTTTGCATGTACCAAGTGGCTTTCACTTACACTTCTCAGACCAGGTAACTGTTCCCCTTGCTCTATAGCCCTTCTTTTTGCCATACAATACAATACTTTCCTAATATCCATTTTTACTTTCTACCTATTCAGAAATCTTCACAAGAAGTTTAATATCTTTTGCACATTTTTTCCTCTTCTCAGTTTCTTCGGAAAATGGTAAATATTTTTAATTCATATGATTATGGTCTGAAGAATTTTTTCCACACATATTACTAACCAGAAATCCAGTCTAATGAAACAATTGTCTAAGTAAAGTGCTTTAGAAAACTGGATTATTTTCATTACCAAAACACAAGAGAATGGTCAACTATTATTGTATCATTGGTGTTTGCTTTATTTTTAAACCATATAAAATTCTCATTTGCAGAAAATATTTCTGAAAGAAGCACAGACATTCTTCACTTGCTCTGCAATACGTGGGTGGTTTTAAACAGGCTTGTCTTTTTCCACTGCAGCAAATTAACTGTTTATTGTATATATATATATATATAGGATACACCATAAAACTCCTTTTCATATGCAGAAGGAAGGACAGTGATATGCCTAGACAATACTATGAAACTGTTTAGAAGTTCCCAGTAATGTTATTATAGATAAGAATCCACTACAGATTTTTCTGCATGATTTCTGACGTTTTAAAGGAAAAAAAACCTTTCTTTTCCCTACTATTCAAAGACTTTGGAGTCTCACCTAAACATCACTCAAGTGTTTGCTGTCTCTTAACCACTGAGCGAGCCTTAGTTTTTGCTGCCTTGGCTCCACAGCAGCGCTCACTTGCTGGCTCTGTGCAGCCCATGCTGTGTGTGAGTGACCTCTTCAGCCAAGTCAGCGTCACTACAGAAAGGACGCGCGGCAGAAGTGCATCGACTTCCAATGAGTAGTTTTTGAGGTACAGCTGCCATATTTTTCCTTTCTTGACGATCCATAATGAAATGGAGTCTAAAGGGGAAAATCAGTTTTTGCAGAAACTTTGAAAAAGTAATTTTTATTAGTAACTAATATGTCTTCTTTAAGTTGCCAGATGGAGAATTATTAATAATTATTAAATAAATTCAATAATGGACCATGAAAGGGTATTAATTTAACTATCAGGGAGTTTTGCAAGAGCCTTAAAAGTTAGCATGAACCATATTTACTGCAATTCAGTCATGGCTGTATCTAGGAACTACTAACATAGCGCAATTACAGGTTTCAAAAGGGTAGTAAGACAAAAGTTACAAATTAATTTATACTGATGTGATTGCTTAAAAGTATACTTGATTTTACAATAATCTATTATGTCAGCAATGTTTCTCATGACTCATTCTGCTCAGTCACTAAGATTTGCCTTCTTATTTTATGATTCTGCACGAGTTCAGATTCAGAGAAACAGTTTACATGAGTCTTGGAGACATTCCAATTAATTGGCAGCTCCTTGTGCTCTTTAGGGGAAAGTTGTGACTTCTTTTACCTAGATTAATGAAATAACAATCACACAGAAAGTTGCTAGAGCCAGTTCTCTTTCTAATTTTGCTATGTGGCTCTTAAGTCAAGCAGCATTTAATTTCCCAAGCAAGTAACAATGAAACATTCTAGTGAAACAAAGACATCATAATATGTTACCCTTTGTGCTTTGCAAAACTGCATGATCAACTACTCCTATGTGACAACCTCTAAGCAGGTCACTGTGTTATGTATCCTCAGGTATCCTCCAAAATCAGGTACTGATACCTGGTGACTTAGCACTTACCTGACATCAGGGACTGGGTTGCCAGCAACTCTGCACTCCAGCAATACTTTGTTTCCTTCAGCAACTTCCTGGCTCCGGAGCTTCTGAGTGAATTGAGGTGGTGAAAATTCATTCTCTTGCATGTTGATGAAGGGACGGCACAGGACCATGTTGCTCTGCATGATGCTCCCCCTTTCCAAATAATGTTCTCCATTCAGATGAAGTCCAGGTAATTTTTCCTCAGGCTCAGTCTCTTGATGCGGTTTGTCAAATTCCTGGTTCACCAAGGTAGTTAAAGCTGGTTGTTTCTTATTAGGAGACAGGTATCCACTGTCTGGAGAAGAAGAGTCCCCATCAGGACTATGACCTCTGGCCTTCGCTGCCTGTCTAAATATAGATGATAATTCCTCTATGAACGTGGCAGCTTTGTCACACACCTTGTTCCTGAATGGAGACTCTCCTTGGGATGTCGATTCAGAGTTTGAGCTTGTCTTAGGCATACAAGGAGCATCTTTCTCTGAATATTTCAGGCGTCTGATGAAGCTGGGACTAGCAGGTAGAAAAGATGACGTGCCTGGTTGCCTCCTAGAAACCGAGACAAAACTGTCTGCTGTTGGAGGTGCAGTGGATTGCTCTTTCTGATTCCTTGGGAGAACATAACTTGCAGCAGATGAAGTCCAACTGCTTGCTTCAGGCCTCTGTAAATCATCTTGCTCATGCTGTTTTGTGTCCATGAAAGAAGAGTTTTCTGAAGGGCTAGAAAGAGAGGTGTTGAGATAATGAGTCAAGTCTGGTGCTGTGCTCTCATCTTCCTCAATGGAATTGGCAATGGCTTCTCGAGCTATGTCAAGACTCTTACTTATCTCCTCCTGGGTAAGGAAGGCAGAAAGTCCATTTGAAAATTCACCATTCTGTGTGTCTGACAGGGAATCATAGAGAAAGTCATGATAAGATGAAGCTTCTGACATATTTTCAGGATATCCCTTATTGGTGTCTCTCTCTGGAGAGTAAGTCTCCTCCAGCATTAAAGAAAGAGGCAATGCCTGGCCACAGCTTCTGTCTTGCATCCTGGAAGACACAAGTACAATTCCTTAATGAAAAAGGTTATATCCTAGCTCCCATAAGCTAGACACAAAGCTAGAAGATAATCAGAACCTAATGGTGCATGAAATACCATAAACCTTGGTTTCTATTAGAATGGGCCATGACTGTAAATTGTCTAGGTGGAAATGAGAGCACTTAGCAGTCATTTTTCTCCTGAATCTTCCCTCAGAAATATTAAGGCATCCTTTGTCTGTCTATTGCCTAGCACAATCTCGATTCCACTGGATCAATATGTATGTATGTTTTTATTTCACATTTGATTTGTTATTTTACATCAATTCTATTACACTTCATTTTTTTCTGATTTTAGCCTTAAGAATATTTACTTTTCTCTTTCCTATAATGTTGCCTTCCAGACACTAAACAATCAAATTCTGAGAGGAGAAGCGTTCAAGTTGAAACCATTATCAGGATATACACAGAGATATTTGGATTAGAAATTCCAAGTTATCCTTTGTGTTTAATGTTGATTATGTGTTTAATATTATTTTACTTATTGCACTAACATTTTTAACTTGTTACCAATTTAGTAGCACTTTCCTCAACACTGAAAGTTGAAATATCAAGCTACCATATGCTAAAAGTAAAACACAGAAGAAATAGATTTCACAACCTATATATCATCCTGCACTGTGGAAGTATATAATGTATATTTTGTACCAGTTTCACCAAGCAGAGAAGCATCTATACCTCTCCAGTTTCCCAACACGACTTCAGAATTAGGAGGAATATTCTCTTGAAAGTCAGCAAGAAACAAGACATCAGGGAAACCATACTTTCCCCAAGGGAAGGACTGGACTGAAAATCTCCTTGTTGAAATTTATTTGTCTAGCTGGTCACTAGATTGTAGCTGATCTGATCTTAAATGCAATTGTTTCTGCAAAGCATTCAACTAAGTTGAACATCAGTGGTTTTAATTATCCAGGAAAACACTCTTCTTCTAATGATAATTTATACAAGAACAATTTTACATAAGATTTTAAAAAATGTTTTCCTTTAATTTTCTACTGATAGTAGGGAAATGGCTTGACAGTAATGCAATGCACTCGGATGTATTTTACATCAGCTTGTGCAGGCTCCAATTACCTTTAGTCACTAAACCAGGGCTTACCCAGCATGTAGTCATTAAATGACTGATAGATTATTGGAATTCTTGGCTTAGCATATGCATCTCTTGAGATGCCTGTTTGTCTTGCCAACAGATTACAACGCATAAGAGAGAAGAATAAGAAACACAAAGCATTTATGATTTGATATATATTTTTATAGAATACAGTGATAGTATTATTTGCTGGGATTGTCTTTCTTTCCTGCTTTCTGTGTTTACAGGGCAACAAATTTAGCAACCATGCCAATCTCTTGTCAACAGAATCTAAAAAAGTATGTACAGTATAACTGACTACCACATAGCAGCTTTAAAGAAAGAATCTGAGAAGCTCAGCAAACAGTTGGTCTAGAGGCTCAGCTGTTAAGGCATAAACTGGATGAATGCCAGAGAAACAAGGGTTAAATCTGGAGAGTTTCTGTCTCCTTAATCTCAGTTAATTTTTAAAACTGTGTATTCAAATGAACAAAGGTGCTATTTAGACAACTTGTAAATATGTGTGCTTCAAATGATATCTTTATTTAAATCTGATACACACTGGTTCCTAGCTTGTTCACATCTCAAAGTGACACATTACACACTCAGATAAACTTCCCTGACTTCCAACACTGAGCTGCTCTAATGGCTCAATGGGCTGTTTCATGGGTAGGACAATTTCACTTATTGTTAGCCACCCAACATGATGATTAAAATTAATGTATTATGAATTAATGAATTTCTTCCTAATACTCAGTTTTGTCATTAGAAAAATATAATGGCTACATATATAGTAATTTTCAAAGCCTGCTGTCTAAATTTAGGTGAATTAGTCTTCAGTTGAATATTTAGATAAAGCTGATGAATTTAAACATGCTGGTTTATTGGCAATTTCTAATGCTGATAAGCCTTCTTGGTGAGAAGAGTCTGGTGCCTAAAAACAGATTCATATGTCTGGCTTTAGAGAGCTGAATGGAAGCTTCCAGGAGAAAGACTTTTTCAGCCACACTGTAATATATAAATCCGCTATTCTTTTAGTGCAACTTGTAACCACAGCGAACTGGAGGTGAAGTATCACTAACCCTATCAGGTAGCTTAGGAGATCGTAATTAGAAATTTTGAATACTATTTCTAGCTTCTCCAAGTTAGATTACAATGTATTTATAACAGCTTTCATCATCTTTACTCATTAGGTAACCTGCAAAGCCATATACTGTATCATTTAAAGACACAAACATAAAATAATCTGTTGCATGCAGATGAGTGTTTACCTGTACTTTCAACATGATTACATACAGCCTATTTGTGGGATCATATTTGTATATATTTAAAAATTACTCCCAAGTAAAACATATTTTTATATCACGCTGTTTAAATACTTATTCAAAACCCAATATAGATGCTCTAAAGAATCATATGGTGAATATTAAATTTAAAATGTACTGGATTACAATAATTTCAGAAAAAATAGAATAACTAATCGAATTAAGCTTTTGAAGATATATATATATGGAAAAACATGAAATATGGTAAATATGGAAAAACAGTAATTTATGGAAAAACATGAAAATCAAAGGACTCATTTCAAGGAAAGTCCTGAATTTGCAGAACCTACCAAATAAGAAATTATTACTTAACATGACCCAAAGCCTATCTGTTCAAAAGAATCATATGGAGGATGAAATGCATCTAGAAAGATTTTTTAAAACAAAAAAGGCACATAGTTCTTCTCTGAATTTTGAAATCCCGCAAAATTACTCCACAAATACAACAACTATGTTTAGCAGAAAATATAAAACAGATCTTACAATGAGCAGACCAATATGAAGAGTTCAAGTATAATTAATAGCAGGTAAAGTTGTTTTCCTCCTTCTCTATATAAGTAGGCTCAAAGTTGCGCCAGCTCTTCACTAAAGATTGCTTGGTCCTCAGTAAGCATCGAGAAGACTGTGGCCTGTGTGTTACATCTGTCCTCTGTGACTGTGTAATTCGTTCCCCACTCATCTATATTTGGTAACTGAACTCATGTTTCAGCAGACTGCCACTATCTGGAATTCCAGCAGAAGCAACGTTAGGCCTGAAAGTGGCACAAAGTTCTATGCACTTACTACTCAGAAATTCAGAGAACTTAGCCATTCCCTTTCTATGCCATTTTTTCATATTAGAGTTTAAATTTTTTTAAACAACATTATTTTCATGATAATAAGTAAAACAATTGCCTTTTTTTAGTAAGAATAGTTTAAAATTAATAGTTTTCTTGTGTACCTTAAAATCTTCTAGGAAACCAAAAGCTAGGATCGTTTAGGTTGGAAAAAATATTTTTGGAGTTATCAGTAGAAATAGTACAACTTTTTGTAATTATTGATAGTTATTAATCTGTAACCATATGCTAAACTGTATAAATAAATTACCTAGTGAATTTCACATCTCAAGAGAAATAATACTATAATCAGAAAAAACAGAAAAGACACAAAAAGTCCCTGGAAAACATGTATGCTTTAAAAATACCCTACAACTCTGACACATGTATTAACACTGAAACAATCAAAATACATTTTCGGTTTCTTTAGAGTTGTAGAGCATAATGTGTAACAAAGTCAACTCTCCCTTACTGTCTCTGCTAAGGAAGTACTTTCACCTCATTAAAACTCCTGTGAGACTTTAGTCCCAGGTTAAAAAAAAAAAAAATTCAGTCCAAAAGCTGTGGAAATTCTGTTCAGTTTTCAGACACATAATTTCTGTTGGCTACTCAGTGAAAGGAAGAGGTAAACATAAAGATTGTTGGTTTAATCTAGACTTTATCACATAGTTTCCAGAAATAAAAGCAACGTGTGTGTAACATGGTTTCTGCCAGATTGCTACCTACTGGGAGTCACATGCTCCAGAGAGAATAGAAGAAATTATAGCTCCAAAGAACTGTTACAGACCTCCATCCCTTCTGCCAGCATCCATTATAACTGCTCTCTGATTTGAAATAATTTTTCAGACTGGAATTTGTTCTTAGCTCAAGGTCTTCTAGACACTGTCTTGCATTTTTCACTAAAACTTGTTCCTTGGCAACAATGGAAGTGCAGTGGATGCACTACTGTGACTGAAGTGAACAAGAGACTCTGAGCTCCCTATAGGACCCAGACCATCTTTATGTAGTAACAAGTGCTAGTAGGACACATTGCATTTCAGTGGTTGCTAGAGCATCTTGGTGTCTTCATACAGGTGATTACCGTCCCCTAATCACAGCTTGAACAGATTGACTGCTGGCCTGGGAATACTTCGCAATGTATACAAACTCCATTTATCTACCTTGAGATCCTAACAAAACTAGTTAAAGGGATTTTATTTCAGGTCATTTTACAGTGGTTTCAGCGTGTCAAATGAGAACAGAATCATTATTCTGAAAATTTTAAGCTAAAAACTGTACACAAAGAAGGAGCTGGTTATCCAAGAGTTAACCACTGTATGCCAAATTTTCAAGCAGTCATCCCACAGAGTAGAATCAAGGTCCCTTTGTCAGGCACCCAGTATCTCCACTAAATGCATAAGACTTTGCCACCTTGGAATGTGAGTCAAAAATAGCCTGCATATAAACAGCAACAAGCTGCCTTGGGCTATCTTCAGCATTTTCTACAGGGAGTGGGTGGATGAAATCCTGGTTCTTGCAATTGTGTTTAAATTTTCACTTCTGGGAAGAAAATATATCTCCCTGGAGATACCTGCAGAGATATTTTTAAAGAATTGTAGCTTTTTGAATACAGATACAGTATTATTTTGTGGATATCAGGTATGCCAAATACTTTCGTGCAGCATGATAGAAACATTTGCCCAGAAAGTGAAAGATTCGTATTCAATTAATTCCTCTTGGCTTTGACTGCTAATGAAATACTCTTCATAACTTGAAAACATAATAGGGCAAGGTTTTATGCAGCTCTATTAAGCCACGAATAAATTTTCCTAATGTTTTTCATCTAAGATTTAGGGAATGTTTATATCCTTTGATTGGTACGGAATATTTTGAAATCAGGACCTTCCATTCTTAATGCAAAACTAATGTGTATTCTCCTTTATAAAAGTAGTAAAGGCAGTAAATCACTGTAAACAAATGGCACACAGACTAGAACTTTATTACAATTACACATTTTGCAAGATAAACCCACTTTAATATGCTATGATCTAATAATATAGCATTTGCATATAAATTTTAAAAATTAATAGTAACATCAAACAAGATAAGAGATATATTGCTAATAGGCTCACTCCATTCCTATTGCAGTATTATGGAAAATTCAGTTGATGAACAGAACTCCACGGAGGTAATAGTTTTCACCACCAATAGATTTGATTTTTTCCTGAAATCTTAATAATAATTTCTAACACTAGTCAGCTCTAGTAATTCCAAATATCATGTCAAAAACCATAAAACTAGTCTGGTTGTACAAGTTATCCATTCCATCTGATGAAGATGTTACATAATGCAAAAGATTTTCATCGTTAATTGTGTAAAACCAAAATACAGTAATAAGCATGCTCTTTACCCTGATGATTCATGTACTTACCTGAGAAAGGAGAACACCTCTCTTACCGTCCTTGTTATTTTGTATCTTACTCTAAATAGCAAGAGGATAAAATACAAGTAGATCGGCAATCTCCTTTCAAGACCTGAAGTCAAACACCAGTATGCAAACTTCAAATAGAGATCTCTAAGAACTGCTTCTACTTTAAGCGGCAGAGATAGATACAACCTCCTTTACCAGTTGCCACAGAAACCTCCAGTTATTTTGAGTTACTAACAGACATTTTTTTCCACCTCCGAAAGAGCAAAAAAAAAATCTGTTTGCCTGTGCTTAAACAGATTGGGTCAATGTCTTGCTGTAGTTCGATGCCATGCATAGCTTTGTTCTTTTGTTTTCCCTCGGTATGCAAAAATGTTTGATTTTGCTGGTAAATATATTGTAAATAGATGTTTTTTACATAGGTAGAACTAATCTATATTTTCATAGAGTGCGTTGGCAGTACCTACCTGTCATATAAGGATGACACTGTCAAACGTAGTGAAATAGTCAAGAGTGTCAATGGTACTCAAATACAATTTTTCCAAGTTTCTCTGAGGATCTTCTTAGTAGTGCAATGGAAAAGCTCATACACTTTTAGTTTTTGCTAGCAGTTGTACCAGTAATTGGTCTAGAGGAAATACAGCAATTGTTAAACTATTAACAGAGCAGTCATAATAACTCCCAGCCTTCTTTTACAGACTACTTAGTCAACAAAGAGATTGAGGGGCTGCAAGTAACAACACATCAGTAAACTTGAAAATAGCACAGCTTTCCAGAATTACCACAGCTGTGAGTAGGCGAGGAAACTATAAAACAGAAAGGAAGGCCAAATTACTCACAAAGAACTAATACCATTTCTTAAACTGGGAAAGAGATGAAAACTTCTCATTCCAAGATCCATGGTCTAAGGTCTTGATGAAGCAAACGCAGATCGAGAAACTTGTAATTCTACTTCCCTTATCTCAAGACTACTACAATACTTGTAATATCATTCTCTCTCAAGATGCCATCTTCTTTAGTTTTTATTAGCCAGGCAGGTGTTAACTGAACTCATGGACAAATATCTACTTGACTCGTGAGTGCCACCAACATCCCTTAAAGTGTCAAAGGAATTTTGTTAGGAATTTACCCCTCTCTGCACTGTGATTAATATAATTTTGCATCTGGGGCTGTGAAGCACATTGTACTCTCACAGGATTTATCACAAAGATGAAGAAACATAAGGCAAAGCTGTTTGATCTCTGGGTAGAAATGTGTCTGTCCAGGTTACCTGAGAGCAGACCGTGCCCTGGGCAGGGCGCTGCTGCCCGAGCCTGCCTCCGCCAGGCCCTGTGCTCATCAGACTGTCCCCAGAGCCATGGCACTATGACACGCTGCTTTCCGAGCCTGCCTCGCTCCTTGCCCAGACTCTCTCCTCACAGGCCCGGGCACGGTCTGGCAGCCCAGCGTGAGGCACTGAGGGGGAAAGGCGGAGGGGTCCGGGTTTGGAGACGCGAGATGGCAGCCGGTGAATGGTGCTGGAGGCGAACAGGTGCCGGCCAGACCCGCTTAGAGCGGCTGTTCGGGCGGGGCAGGCAGGGTGAGGCTCTGAGGGGACGGGCAGGGAGCGTGCAGCCCCGGCCTGGGCGGCTCTGGCGGCCGGGGGTGCTGTGGCGCAGCGAGTGCCCGCGGGCCGAGCTCGGCCTGCGGGATATGTGGCTGAGCAGTGTGCCATGGACCTGCGGCCACGGCGCCCAGGGGCTCACAGCCGTGCCATGGACCTGCGGCCACAGCGCCCAGGGGCTCACAGCCGTGCCATCGACCTGCGGCCACAGCGCCCAGGGGCTCACAGCCGTGCCATGGACCTGCGGCCACAGCGCCCAGGGGCTCACAGCCGTGCCATGGACCTGCGGCCACAGCGCCCAGGGGCTCACAGCCGTGCCATGGACCTGCGGCCACAGCGCCCAGGGGCTCACAGCCGTGCCATGGACCTGCGGCCACAGCGCCCAGGGGCTCACAGCCGTGCCATGGACCTGCGGCCACAGCGCCCAGGGGCTCACAGCCGTGCCATGGACCTGCGGCCACAGCGCCCAGGGGCTCACAGCCGTGCCATGGACCTGCGGCCACAGCGCCCAGGGGCTCACAGCCGTGCCATGGACCTGCGGCCACAGCGCCCAGGGGCTCACAGCCGTGCCATGGACCTGCGGCCACAGCGCCCAGGGGCTCACAGCCGTGCCATGGACCTGCGGCCACAGCGCCCAGGGGCTCACAGCCGTGCCATGGACCTGCGGCCACAGCGCCCAGGGGCTCACAGCCGTGCCATGGACCTGCGGCCACAGCGCCCAGGGGCTCACAGCCGTGCCATGGACCTGCGGCCACAGCGCCCAGGGGCTCACAGCCGTGCCATGGACCTGCGGCCACAGCGCCCAGGGGCTCACAGCCGTGCCATGGACCTGCGGCCACAGCGCCCAGGCTGAGCTCACAGCCGTGCCAAGGACCTGCGGCCACAGCGCCCAGGCACACCTCACCGCTGTGAGATGACCTAGAGAAGGCCTTTCTGCTGTCCGGTTCCATAAAAAATATTTATGGCATATTTAATGGTGTCAAAGCAAAAGAAATGAGGCGACAACAAACTGAGTTGACAATCTTCTGTGGTTTAAGTAGAAAAGCCATTCCACATCTTAGCATTTGGGAATGTATACAAATAAGAATTTAAGCAAGCCTGTATTACAGCTGATGTTGATAAAATACATAAACTTAAGAAACAAATTTCATGCTGAATTGAAAGCAAGTGGGGAAGGAGTGAAAGTTAAAGAGGGCAGGACCAATGCAATCTGACAATGACAGAGAAAGCAAGGACAGAACTTGGCAGTGTAGCACATGGTAATATAATCGAGATTGTGTAGTGCAGCATGTAAAGATTTCAAATTGTATGATAAATTTGAGACATCTAAGCTGTATCATCTTACTGTAGTCCTATGTAATTTTCTGAAGAAAAGAAGAGACATAAATTATAATTAAAAGACTCTGGTAGAATATTTGTGTCGCAAAAGAAACATGCTAACTTAGGCTGTTTGAAAGAAGAAAAGCAACCCATCAGTGTTAAATGACAGGTAATTTTTTTGTGTAGTCTCATACTTAAAATTAAGTTTTCTTTTAGGAAGACCACGTACAGGACCTTAGTTTTAATTTTGTCTAGTTTAATTTAACTTAAATACTTCAAGTGTTACTCTTCTCTCAGTTGATTTTATCCTGTGTACTGTGCATGTTAGTCATATTCATATAACTTTACCATTTGTTTTATTTTGTAAATCGATTACGCTTGCTATCGCTACCTGTAATATATCTGAAAAGTTATTCATCCCTCTATGCCCTGTGGAGAATGGAAGTGCTTAACTCTAAGTGCTGCAGTCCTACTTACGTTAGATATTACCTGTACTGCTGTGAAGATTGTATTTCAAACAGATCTGATTTTTTTCTTTTATATGAAAACTACATGCACCTATGCATATCATAAAATTCCCATAGTTGGGCTGTGAGAAAAATGCTTTATAGCATCACATGTCACCTTTTAATGTTGTATGTGCTAAGATTTAGACTTTACTCCTCATGAGGAAAATGAGCTCCACTAGATCAGTATTAGCTGCAAGCCTACAGTGCATATTTTACATGTTTGTATTCACAGCCAGTCATGTATTTGGATTCCTTCTTAGCATGTGAAATGTGTTTGATCTGAGCAGGCACAGACAGCACTGAAGTTCAATACCAGATAAAAGCTTCTTTCTTTAAAAGGGGATTAACTTTTAAAAAGGAATGTGCCTCTTTCAACAAACTGTGAGATACTGATCTCTAGGAAAATAAATATTTACTTCTCTTTCTGCTTTTATCATAATACAGCTTTACATTATTTACCTTTGTAACAGCGATTGCACGCTGTTTTGATTATGCCAAATGTATTCCTGTGGCCTGTAGGAAGACGAAGACTCAGCCTGCCACCTAAAAACATGTCTGATGCCAGATAGGGGTAGACAGCTGTGTATTACTGCCAGAAGTCATAGCACTAACAGAGACAAATGTGCAAGAATGTGACATCCATACTTCTGGAAAGAGGAGTCAGTGCTGAAGGAGGAACATGGAACAGCTGATTACTTCCGCTGTTAGCTTCAGTAGAACTAAATTAGAAAAAAATAGTTAAAACACAGCTGGCTATTTAGAATGAAGTGCTGAGAGATTTGTCAGTCAGTAGCTCCTATTAGGGAGACACTTAGCTTGGCGGTATTTTTGGAAAGAGTTTCCATGGAGTTGGAGAGACTTCAGGCCTTTTGCTTTTTTCTGATTGGCCAACAGACAGGTGCTGAAAAAGGTGGTGGCAGAAATATTGCAGACGTGGTAAATATCAATCACACAGACAAGAAACAGCAACTTACTTTTTGTTTTATGATAGGCTATAGCATGTAAAAATGTAACAGAATTTTTCCTTTCCCCCTCTTGTGAAATGAAAAGAGATCAGAGAAAGGACTGTTTCACGTGGGTTGAAAATACAACAGCCCGCGTTTAGAATTTGCAAGTGGTTTGTTCTACCATGGCACATGTTTAATGCCTTAAAACTAAAACCATGTATTTTTTCTTCCAGGGTGAAATGTTCTACATACTTCTGATTTACATATGTATAGGTTATGTTTAAGAGTCTATGTCCTTCAAACAGAAATGTACTATTCCATTATAAATTAATAATTTATTTTTAGAGAGAAATAATGTAGCAAACAAACTATTTTTAAAAACAGGTGTTTTTAGGAGTGACATAAAGTAGGCCTTCGAGCTTGTGAGAGAGCAGGAGCCATTCAGTGGCAATGAAAATTTGTGTGGCAGCACTGAGAATGCTTGCATTTCTTCATTTTGGAGTGAATTTCTAGAGTTTGGACCTTGAAATTGAATTCACTGGTTCTGCCAAAAGCAAAAGTTAGAATTTTGACAGAGTACTGATCTTGTACTTATAAGCTCATCTCTCTCTCTAGGCATGACAGCTTCAGAGCCAATGACTAAACATTGATGGGGTACAATCCTGATACTTTGGCATAGATGGATTGGAAAAACTGAGAGGATTTTTTAAAGTTAAATAGGCTGTTAAATATGGTCTCTATTTAGACAGGATCCACCTTTTTCTTTTTCCTAAAGAGTGGTGGTTTCTGCTGAAAAGAAAGCAAGTTGAGTACATTTAGAAGTCAATGACGAAAAATTGTTTAAAGATACATTTCAGATATAAAATGATAGGTTCTATGCCAGTCACCATCAAACATGAAAAATGTATAATAAGGTGTGCACACCTCCTTTCTGTCCTGTTTGATATCTTGATTAGAATCAAGATAAAGAGGCAAAATATGCAGTTATTGAAAGATGTGTTTTTCCATGTTTTAAATTCTCCAGCACCAGATGTGCACCTTGTATTGTTTTCTCCGTATCAAAGGAACAATTTATTGTAAATTCATTTATTTCATAGTTGTTAAATGAGATGTCATTTGAGTTTCAGTGGTACTTTACACAACAGTTTTCTGATCCTTACATGAGCCTGATGATATTAGTCTAGAAAAGCGAGTCAGACTGATTGATCAGTGAACTAATGAATTCTCTTTAAAAAGTGAAATGTCACAGATAATTCTGCAAAATATTTAACAAGTCAGAGGAAGAATGCAGATCTGAGAGGAAGCAGCCTAGAGAGCCAAGACAGCCCACCCTTTAATGATTATGCAAGTATGCATTTAAAAGTTAAAAGCAGTAGTGAGACAGCTGAGAGAGCCACTGAAACAATGATTCATCTAAATGGATTACTGGAAACACCACTTTCAGACTGTTTGGAATACAATTTCTGGCTCTGCCATCAAAACCTGACTAAATCCAAAGAATCTGGCAGATGAAAGAGGAGGTTTTTGTCATGATATGACAAAAGACTGAAATTCTAAGATGCTATATGAGCAATCTAATACATATATTATTTGCTTTGAAATTTGGGCTATGGTAAAACCTGGCTGTAACCCACAGAATTTCGGCAATAAATCTGTTACTGGAAAACTTTTTGCAAAAGCATTGTACTGTTGCACATGTGGTACAGATAGAAATAAAGGCATATCTGCTGTGCAAGATTAGGATCCAACAGAACCAATCAATCTAGATTTTTCTTTTCAGAAAAAGAGAGAAGGAAGGGATGGTCTAACCAAAACAAGCAGCAAGCTGTTTAATTCACTTTGTTGCCACTCTCAGATTCTAAAATAATCCAAACAGTCTGGAGAGTTAGAAAGTTTATGTTGATATAAGCAGGTTTAGAAGAGGTATTAGATATATTTTATATGGAATTGAAATAACTACTATATAATACATACATTAATAGATAATTATTACATATGTATAATGTATAATTGAAAAATACACAGTATTGAGCAATTAGCAAACACAAAAATTTTATTATTTTGACATAATTATACTTACTGTATGAGAATATATTGCACAGTTTCATGATCAGTTGATACACAATATCTATATAAACAAGCCAATACATCATTCTTATCTCTATTTTTCGTAGCATTTTCCTGGAGTATGCATTTTAAATCCTAAATTGAAACCAGTCTTGTGAGTGAGTCTCAGGATTCATCAAAATGTAAAGCTTTACATTGGGACATGCTGTCTGTGAGTTTTTAAACAGAGTCAACTACCTCAAAAGCCCATAGAAGTTACCACCTCTCCTTTGAAGACATTTAGGTATGTTTGACCAGGAACTCTCTTCTTACCTTTGTTCTCCAAATTGAATGGATTGTGTAATCTTCCAGCAAGCAGTGAAGGGGTTGCGGCCTTGAGGGTTTCCTGAATAGCTAGTTTTGATGCTCTTCATTTTTCTGTGCAATTGTGCTGGTGTGAGTGGGAGTGAGTTTGCAGTTCTGAGAATTGCTCAGAAGAGATGTCAGAGACTATGCTTAGCACTGTTGCTGTTCATTGGCTTCAAACCTTTATGAAGTAAATTAATAAATATAATTTAACAGATCTTTTGACAAAAGTTAGCTGTCATCTTTCAAAGTTCATTGACTTCATTTATACAGTTGTTTAACTAATAAAGCTCATATGATTTTTTTTTTCCTTACAAACATCCAGAAACTGTAATATGGGCAGATAGAACACCCTTTCTAATAAGCCTACATAAACTGAGAGGTGGCAGCGATTGCACCTACAGTTTGTTTTCAAAATGGAAATGGTAATGACAATCTCAGAGTTTAAAGTTGTAAAAAAAATCAATATCTTTTGAGGATCAAGGCAAAAATAAAAGTGCGGAGAATTTTCTAACACATTTTCTTGGAGAGAGAAATAAAGTAGTTATTGACAGTCAGTGAGTTTCACAAAAAAAAAAACCAAATCAGAAATCCAGGTAGGAAGCTAATTCTCTTTTGTGTATATCAAATTTTCATATGGTTTGAAGAAGGTCCTTTAATCAAAACTCTTTTTTTTGGTAATGTTTATTATAGAGCTTTTATTCTAAGTATTATATTGTTAGAGCAGACATAATTGTTTTGATACTTTGCCAGCATTCTAGATGGATTGGTAACTTGGGAAATGTTTTTAACCAAATACCTTAAATTTTGGTCAGTTGTATATCTAGTAGAAGCTAATGCTTTTCATGTACACACTTCAGCCCTTTCACAAGTCTTTCAAGTTTCTAAATGTAACAGCTTTGAAAGCAGAGTGTACATTTGTGCAGACTCATAGTTGTACAGACTGGACATCTGTCTCACTGCTAAGTTCTCATAGAGGCTTGCATATGGTTTACATGGCATAGCCTTTCATTTTGTCATTATTTGGTATATGAATATTTGATTTTGCAGCCTTAATATTATTCCTCTACTTTGCATCATGGAATAAAGAGATACTTGGATATGATTGCATAATTCTTGTGATAGTTTGCTAAGATTTGCTGAAATTTAGCTTTTAGAATTGCAGAGATGTATGTTGAATGGACTAGTGCTCCATCATATGATCTCTGTGTGTAAGTTTGGTTTGGTTTTTAGGTTCTGCCTGGTACACTGGCATCTGAATGATTGTTATTTAATACATGCAGACACACATTTCCTCAAAAGTACAGTTCAAAATGTTAGTGAGACTTCATCATAAGCCTCTTCAATGTGGTGTTTGTTTAGTGATGCATGGGGATAACAAAGGATCACTATAGGCCCTTTATTGAGCTTGCAGCCCTCACATCTTTTCAGAGTGTTTCTTGTGGGAATAGAGGCCTAAAAGTGGGGTCATTCACACTACTTATGTGGGAAGAACAATTATTTTGCTTCTTGGGTAATACACACAAAATGGGACAGGACAGAGGAATGGCAAATGCATATGAAGAAATCAGTGCTTTAGGTGTTATTATTACTATTATTACTGTTCAGTTTAATTAGCAAGTGAATGATTAATATTTTTATTTTTAAATGGTTGTTTATTCTAAATGTCATATTTTTATAGTAGCTGATAAAGAGTGAAAAAATATAAATTTGCTTTTAAAAGTTTGAATAATGCAATAGAAAGAAAGGTTTTAGACAGAATATGTGAGGTAATCAGTTGAATATCACTGCTGCTTTGTGGGGGGTTTTTATTAACCTGCTCATATAATGATACATATGTGTCCCTTTAGTCAGAGCAAAGATCAAAGAGTGCTCAAAGCCTTAATATCACTGGCCTTGACCATGTTTTCTTCACAGTGTATGGATATGTTTCATTATCACTGGGTTACTACTATATACACTGACTGTGATTTTGTTTTGTAAATATTTTATATAAGAGGAAATGGAAAACATAAATCACGTTTATAAAGCAATGAGCTTGGAATTTATGGAAGAAATTTAGCATTTCTTAGCTAAAATTGCATAGATACTTCATATGTAATTTGATTATCAATAGAATTCAAAAGCAAAAAAAATCATTGAACAGAATCAGAAATGGATAAAAGATGAAGAGGAAAAAAAGTGGAAACAATGGAAAAACCTTTGCATTAACATCCAAATTAAACACAATTTTAGGTCTGGAATAAATAAGGTAAAAGTTTTCCTGGAAACTTGCCAGAATAATTCTGTGAAATATACTGCAGAAATGACTGCTTTGAATGTCTGTTTTCAGCTGTGGAAAGAACAATTCCGAGATAAAGTAAGTGTACATATTTTTGTGGTTTATTTGGAGGGGATGGCAAGAATTAACTCTGAAGACTAGAGAATAATTTACTAACAAACTTTGCCTACTGTCATAGTACGGTGTTTTCATACGAAGAGTTTTGTGTGCAGCTCAGATCACTTCAAGGAAATTAGTTTGTGAAAGAGGCATATTCTGTATCTGAGGAGTTTTCTAGGCATAACAGCAATTCATCAGCTTGGCATCATCTGAGATTTGTAAGAAGTAATTTTTCATAATAGGTATATTGTAAATTATGTCAGGCCAGCTGAGTAGCAGAAAAAGAAAGAATACTTAAACATGCTAAGGTACATGATAGACCCATATTGTGCTTTTTGAGGGTGTACTTATTATGTCAAACTCACTTATCTTAGTACATTTGTGTTTTTTCTAAATTCCTAGCAGTGATGATGAAGATACATCCCTCACAGGATGAGCAATAAGGTATAAAAAGGTCCATGATTGAGGTATGCATCCACTGGGTATAATGGCCTCTCTCCTGCCTAGTAAACCCCCTCAGTGGTGTCAGCCAGGGGCTCTGGTGCAGGATCAGGTGATGCATTGCTATTTTGTGGTTGCCCAAACCCACAGGCCATTCAGTTCAAGACTGTTGAAGCTGCTCAATTTGAACTATTTTGATGAACCCACTGATACACTCTCTAGGAATGAAAGGGGATTATAAACAACTGGCATGAGCCTTTGGTTTGACATTTTCGTACTAATAATTTCCATTTTTCTGCATACTAACTTCTTGCAGCTTTTTGTTTTGTTTTCAAGCTGGGTCATCTAACATAAGGTTTAGCATATTGTCATTTAGTGTAGAATAACTGGGAAAGTTACACCTAGTCACTAACTATACCTAGTTACACTTGAAGCAATGACTCAGTTAAGGGTGGGCTGACATCAGTAGCTATTCACCCAGATCAGCAGGTGCCTATGGTTTATAGAACTGGAAGCTGGAATGATGTGGGAGACCATAGGAAAATGCATGCTGTACTTTTGCAGGGAGAATATGCATGCATTTTCATTTTTAAGTACACCTATAATGTATGCTGATTTCTGTACAGATTTGGACATTGGTGAGAATCACTGATTTTTGAGAGTTCTTCCATTAGGGAAAGTTTCTCAGAAGCAAAATTAGTGAATGTGACAATCATTAGGGCTTTTAGGTTTTGTTTGTTTGTCTTTTTTCCCCCAAGGCAGAAGAACAAAATATCTAAGAATAACTATTGAAGCATGAGAAGAATCCATTCTGTATGGATAAATAGCATGATTTACCGGAGAGAGCAGTTAGTCAAAGGATTGCCAAATGCCTTAGATATTTTGGATTTGAGAATTTGATAAACTGTCTGGATTATTCACAGTTTATGTCTATATAATAATCACTTTTTAAATTTTTCCATTTTTCCTACCTGTATTTGTTGCTGCATAGTTGGTATTGTTTTTCTCAAAATCTTAAAGGAACAACAATATTTGAAAATCCTGATAGACACATACTTACATTGCAAAATCAAAAACTGTGAAGTTCAGAGATGCACTGTTTATAATTGCCTGTACTACTGATGCCTAAAGATTTTTGCTTTTTATATATCTGTAGCTTTATAGATTTTAATATATAGCTGTATAGTTTCTAACACTTTGTCACTTTAGCATAGTAGTTGCACTTTCTCACATATTATGCTACCTTCTTGGAAGTCTGTTTAGTCTTGCTTTTTAGTCTATCAAGGACACTATGTTTTGCACCACACACCATAGACATAATAAAATGCAGGACTAAAAGATCGGGGCGGGGGGGCTCGAATGGGGCAGAACCCAGGGAGCAATTACCTAAACAACTGCTCTTCTAATTGCACAATATTTTTTAGATATACTAATTAACTCACTTTATAAAAATTGTAGAAATATCGTATCATGTGTGCATATAGCCATAATGCGCACCTGAAAGCTTTCAATTAAAGACTTGCTTTTATATTATTCTTAACGTTGTTTGGAAAGGTTTTGTGTTTTATTGCAGGCAACACTACTTGTTGTAAGCAAATAATGCATTGAATGTAAAGATTGTCATTCCTGAATTTGAAAAGTGCAAAAACTTCATAGAAGGACTCTGTAGCAATATTTTAAATGTAATTTGATATTCTTTACAAGGAAAAAGGCAAGAACAAATTTTATTATGGGGTCTGACTCCATAACATGGTGTCACCAGGGCTTTAACCCCTAGACCTATGACATTGCTGCCTTTTCCAAATGTTCTTAAATGCCTAGCATGGCAGGGTTGATTGCATATCAGATAGTGGTGCTCAAGAAGCACTTTCCCTCTGAAGTGTGTAAGCTTTTACAGTCAGTTTCTTTTCAGTGTCCTCCAGCAGTTTGTTCAGATTTAAATGACTCTCCACCAATCCCATTCACTTTGAAATTATGACATCAATAATATTCTCTCGAAATTATGCTTCTTTTTCTTTTCAGAAAAGCATATACTGCTTAGAAGGCCAACTGTGATTTTATTTACTCTATTGCTTAATTAAATCTGCTCCAGTCAATGAGGGGTAAAATTCTTTCCTTGCTAGTTGAAGTAATAAGGAGTTATGATTTTATGCAACCTTATCCACTATGTTTTTGTATCTTTTAAAACTTGTAACCGACAAACATTATTAATAAAGATACATACATGGGATTATTATATGCCACCTAGTACTGCATTGTAATTGAGATAGAATACCCTGGTAATCAGTTATTTGGGGTCATGTTTGAGATGACTGATCATCTAATCTTATCATTAGAGGTTCCCATTCAAGAAGGAAGTTTGTCTTGTCCCTTTTACCCTACCAAGGAATCAAATTTGTATGTAAATACCTTTCAGCTGCCTTAATGGCTTTTTGAGTTGCTCTGAAGCAGAGTTTAAAGTTCCAGAAGTTGTACTCCTTTTGAATTAATTTCTATTGTGTATGTTTACCCCGCTAAAAAATACAGGGCATTGTATCCATATTTGGGAAAAGCACAAAGCTTGTATGCAAAAATCCTTAACTGAATGGCGGGTAATTTCTGATATATTAGTATATGTTTTATGTTGTTGCCACATCTTGTTCTTTTATCCATTCAGTTTGTACAGCTGAGTTGTTAAGCTTTTCTTAACTCTTCTTACACTGATGCCTGAATAATTTGTATGGTGTTTCTCCAAATAAGCTGTTAGTTTTCTCATGCTCAGATGTATTTTTCATGAACTGAATCCAGAGCACATTCAAACAGATCTCCGTGTTTTCTGTTGTTGTGGGAGTATCATGATTTCATCTGAAGCACAAGGCCATTGCCCATTTTGAGAAAAGAGGAAGACAGAGATCCCAGGGTTCAAAATTTCCACTTAGGTACATGGCTGGTAATACCATACACTGTGAATTTTATTTAATATGTTTATGTTTATGGGTGTGCACATGAAGGCATTACAAGAAATAAATGAAGTTCAAAGACAATTTTGAGTGTGGAGTAAGTCTGGGAGTGAGGATTATATCAAGCTGTGCAGGGGGATTCCTGAGCCCAGGGATATAGGAACAAGCAGCCCCAAGCCCCATCAGGACCTGGAAGGCCTCAGCAGCCAATCAGGCACAGGGGGCATTGGCAGGAGCTGCTCAGGGGATTTAAGTCTCTCTTAATGCCCTGGATGTATGCACAGACTGAGGAGTAAGAGGCTGGAGAACAGCGCTGGGGAAAGGGACCTGAGGATCCTGGTCGGCGGCAAGTTGAACATGAGTCAAATGAGTGACAGAAACTAAACTAGAAAAGCGATGATGCTGTGGAGTTGAGAGTTAGAAATGCGTGAAAAGGGAGTGAAAGAAAAGAGCTGAAATAGAGGTATTATGAAAATGAAATATTCCCAGTAGCTGCAATGAACTGTCATCAGCTCACATGTCACACTAACTTGTACTTCACTATCAAATACGTTGTGTGCAGTGGGGAAGATAGATTGCAGCTCTTCCTCCCTCTGCTGCTCATCAGCTGCAAGTGTAAATGTGGTTGTACTGATGTTTGTATCAGTACACAAGAGTAGGGATGGGACACTGGCATGATCCAGGCTAAAAATAATCCTATCCTTTTGGCTGCTTATATTTAACTTTGTATTGTTCAGTGACCCAGGTCAGAGTAAAGCCCAAAAAGTTGTTCCTTTTTTTTCTTTAGAACAGTAGATTGAAAACATAGCTTTCCTTCAGACCTCGTTTTATTATCACAAGTAATTCTTTTATTATGTTACACAATAGTAAAAGTCAGGAAAAATTGGCCAAGGGCCCATATAAGTATACATTGCTATTATTGCTACAGCTGTTGATTCCTGTGAGAATCTTCTTCACCTTAAACTAGGAAATCAGATTTGATACAAAATTATTGTCTAATTCTGCTAGCAAGGAAGTTCATTCACAATGTTTTTTTCTCCAAAACAATGTTTCATTCTTTTGGTAATAAGTACAATTTCCCCAGCCATTATGGTGCTGAGTAGGAGGAAGAGGAGAAAGATGACAGATGCCAAGGACAGTCCTTACAGAAATGGGGCAATGACAAACTGGTGGCCCAATGGCAAGATGTATTGGACTCCGTGTCATCTCGCTGTTTCAACATTGGTAACAACACACTTTCCAAAGGGAAACACTGCAGAGTCCAAGGGCTGTCGCAAGGGGAAGATGTTGTCCATGACAACATCTGGAACAAACCCTTGGGCTTGGTGAATGATGAGGACCCGCTGAAAGGACCTAGCTGATCCAGGAAGGTGGGCATTGAGGTGGCAGGAGAGGCAGCATGTGAAGTGCCCAGCATGTCTCCTGCCCGGAGAAGTCCCACAGATGCTGAGCCAGCAGCTGCTGCTGGCCTGGCCAGAGCTGCTGAGGAAGAGGAGCCCCCCAAGCCTCTCACTCCTGAAGTGGCAGAGGCAGCAGATTCTCCAGCCTTCAGAGATCGGGTGACAGAGGCACAGAGCCAGGCCTCCAAGAAATGTCCCTCCTGCTTCAGGCAGGTGCTCCAAGCACTGCGCAGTCTGTTCCGCTGTCCCTGCATGGTGGCACAGCCAGAGGATTAGTGGCCATGCCAGTGCCAGGCCGGGCCTGGAGGTGGAGGTAGGGCAGCCCTTTGCCAGGACAAGCATCCTGGTTGCAGTTCCTGGAGATCAGCACAACCCAGTACAGCAAACACAGGAATCTGGCCAAGAAGTGGCCATGGACTGGGGGGGAAGGGAGGATCAAGACAACCAAAGACCCCCAAAGCTGCCAACCTATTTCCAGGAAGGTCTGAAAGAACAGACTGCATGAGAACTAATTTGTTTAGAGGTGAGAAACGCACTTCAGGATGGGGAACCCAATCCATAAAAAGGTACCCCCACACTGCCCATGATTCTGGATGTCCCATCAGCAGGGTTGATGCTGGAACCAGGAGTGATGATCTCTTTTTCTCTCTTTCTGCCACTCTTCCTCTCTTTAATTCATCTTTTCCTTTCTCTTCCGTTTCATCCTCTCCCTTTACTCCAAACCCACTGCCAGGTGTTTTTATAGCAGGTTAAGGACTAACACAGCAATTCTGTAATAATAAGTAAAATTAATGAAATATTAATTGAAGTGTTTAACAAAAGTTTCTGATTGTTTTTGTGGACACTCTGGCTTTTATTGTTCCTTTCATCCCTGAGCAATTAGGAATCTTGGGTGCTTCCTTCCCTTTGTGGCTGGGTCATCACAACAGGTCATTAAAAGATGCTGATTTTTCCAATTGTGCTTGTCTGTGCCTGGTAAATCTTTCTCATGTTGGGGACAACAGAGCTGGATGCTCTACTGTAGGTGGGGGTCTCACAAGAGCAGAATTGAAGGGGAGAATCAGCTCCCTCAATCTGCTGGTCACACTTCTCTTGATACAGCCCAGGATTCTGTTGGCTTTCTGGGTTGTGAGTGCACATTGCTGGCTCATGTTGAGTTTTTCATCAACCGTTGCCCCCAAATTCTTCTCCGCAGGGCTCAATCAATTTTCTGCTCAGCCTGGATTTGTGCGTAAGACTGCCCCAACCCAGGTGACTGACTGGATGGTCCTTAAGGTCCCTTCCAGCCCAAACCTTTCTATAATTCCACTATTTCAACAAAATTGAAACAAATTTAAAAAAAACAGGTGGTATTCTTAATTACTAGGAACTAAGTTTATTAAGTGCCTTCTCAGTAACTAGTAGTCCTCTTTCCTTAAACAATTTCCTGCTCAATTTAGCCAGCAGCTTTGTCTGTGGTATTCCAGTTTAGCTTGCAACAGGTTAGTTGTTCAAACAATTGAAACCATGTTCTCAAGATAGTATTAATAAATTATCTTTTCTAATATTACTCATCTTATATGCTCAATATGATTATAGAAACATGAGCCTCTGCAGCATTATTAGTTGAAGCTTATAGCTGTTCTACAGTGAGCCCAGTGATCTAGTCTGTCAATATTTGAGGTCATGCCATGTGCTCTCTGCATCTTGCCCAACATACACAATAGGGTATTAACAATGAAACAGTTCCAGTGTGTACCTATTTGATTTTTTTTTCCTTTCTTTAGGTTAAACGAAGGAGATGCTTACTATAAACCGAGGGATTTTTCATTCCTTATTAAGTCTTTAGGGTATGACAAATTTGTGCATTTTAGAATACAATTTTTAAAGGAACTTAAAATGGAACAATGCTTTTTTTTTTTTTCAACCAGAACAAGTCTGAGTGAACTGTGTGATGATCCAAATAATAATATTCTACTGGCATTTAAGCAGCTGGGAGAAAAGTATGAAGAGAAAGTGAAGTGTGTTACCTGAAGAACAAAAACCAACCAAAGCAGCAGTATATAATTCTTACCACACAGATCAGCAGTCTCTAGGTTAGAAAGTTACTAGATCTGAGTTACAAAATACAATTTCAGAATAAAGCTTTAGTTAACCTATAATAATAAATAAACCAACAACACAAAATAATGCAATGCTTACTTTAGGAAGTTAACCTTTACAAATTGGCATTTTAGCAGCTTTAATGTCAACTAAATAATTATTTTTAATTTATTTTTTTTAAGTTACAAAACTGAATAATTGTGCTTTATCTTTCAGTTGCACTTTTTCTCAGGCAGTGGTATATATGTTAATGTAGCTCTCAGATATATATTGAACAAACATCACAGTTCTGACAGCTAGTGAGATCAGGCTCTCAGCAGAACAGCAATAGCAACTTTCAGCTCCTTAGTGAAGTATGCTCAGCAATTATCATCAAATAAAGTGTTTTAACTGTTTTCCAAGCACAATTTTTCTATTAAAGCACAAAGTAGAACCTTCAGGAACAATTATAAAAGCTTTTAAACTGGCCTGCAGACTTAGTTTACAAAATTTGAAATACATACAGGGCTTTATACCAGTACAGAGAAGTTTGATTAATAAAATGTTCCAACCATATGTAGAATTTCTTCCTTTTTCATCTCTTGTATCTTAAGGAGTCAGAAAGATCTAGAACTACTGAGTTTAGTAAATATACTATTTCCTTGGTGTTTTGGGTTTTGTTGTTTTTTTTTTTCCCTAGGAAGGGCAAAGTTTTCAGCAGCATTTTCAGGCCAATGCTTCAGTTTAATGCTGCCTTTTTGTCTACTTGCAATCTGAAAATATATACTCATGTACCTAAGTTTAGATACTCTAGGAAAGTGAGGCTTTGACAACAGTCCTCATTGCCACACAGAATTTTATGACAGTGACCAAGAGTGTGATGTAAGTTACTCTCTATGGAAAATATGCAAAACATTCAGTAACTGAATCCCATTTCTTTGAATTAGTTCTGGTGTTCATTCAAGATCACTGACCTGCTTCCAGCCAGGACAGGGTTAATTTTTACAGTAGTCAGGAGGAGGCATGCCTAGTTATTCTGTACCACCTTACATCATTTTCAGGGAACTGGGAAGGGCTCCCTTCTGGGTCAGCATAGTGTGGCCAAGGGAATGGGCAAGTATCTCTGTTGTTGGGGGTTTCCTGTGTGAATCTTACCTGCCCTGTAAAACCTTAATGCTGAGCTATAAGGCACTGGGACAATACTTGAAAAGCAGTCCTAGGACTGTAGCAATCCCCCACATCCACAATTTCTACTTTCAAAAACAGTGCATCATAGTCTATTTGCTTTATGATTCTATGATGGTGTCTTTTCACTAAGAGACAAAGTATCTATGTGAAAGTTGATCAAGCTCTCGTGAATTAAGAGAAATGAAGAGAAGACAGGTTGAAAATAAGTAAGTTTAAGAAACTTTTTATAGTTTCTGATTAACCCTCGTTCATTAAGAATTTTTTTCACTGGTAGAAGAAAACAAACATTTTCTACACCTTTCTGGCAATGAATTGTACAGGTGCCTTATTAAAATTGCTCCATTTCTCTCACTTTTATTAGAGTGAGATCAACCTCCACCAGTGACACCCTCTACCATGATCATCTCGCTCAGCCTTTGTCTTCCAGTGGTTTGAATTAATATTAACATTTCTCTCCTACACATGCAGAACTTGACAAGAATGTCTGGCAATAACAGCAGAAAAAAATCTTAGAAGAAAACTGAAATACAGTAAGATTTAAGAGATGAGCATCAAGAACTAAAAACTAACCATAAAGAGAATTTTCACCACCTTCCTTATGATAATGCAGACAGAAAAGTAATATTAAATGTTATAAATACTAGAAACTATTTTTTCAGCACATTTAATAAAGGAATGCACTGCCACAGAAAAGTTGAGGCCAAGCATTGAACACAAAATTAGGTCAACATTTCCTGAAACAAGAAGAATTTCTCTAAGTATTATGTCACAGTAAGCACATTAGTAAGTATTGCAGAGATTTAAATTTAAGTAATATTTCTCTTATAGCATTACAGAGGTAAGTTGCAGGCTATTGATTATTCTATTTGCCAGTGAAGAATTTTGATGGAATATTAAATAGTCTGCATTTTGATTTAGTACTTGCCAGTTGACATATTTATCCAGTACAGAATTAATTTCTTTAAAATCTGGCATCAGCTTTTGCTGAAGAGTGAACAGTAAACGAAAGAGCTTTATTCTGAAATAGTACTACTGTCTGTGTATTCCAATAACTAAAGCACAACTATCTCTTGGATCCAACAAAATGGCCAGCAAAGTGGAAAATACGGTGTTCTTATCCTTACTTCCTTACTTTTTTTGGATCGTATTTTACAGATTAAAAACTCTGTGAGTTCTAAATCATTAATACATAAAGTGCTGTTTTCCTTCTCGTCATTACACACATTTCAAAAGAAAATCTGTATTTTAAAAGCTAGATTATCCAAAAGCTTTCATTAAAACAGCAAGTTAATATCTGTCCAAGTATTCCCACACTGTTGGCAAAAAGAGCTGAAATTTAATTGCGATGTTTCTTTTTCCTGAAGGCAGCATTTCAGAAGTGTAACTGACACCCTTCTGCAGTGTATAACAAGAACACTGATGCAACGCTTCAATTTCAAAAGTGTGAGAGAAGTTACTGAAATTACACTAAAACTTGCACCTTCAATATACATTACACACATCACAGAAAAGGAAAAGGAAACAGCCAAAGGGAAACAGGCAAAACAATTTTTGGTAATGCTTTCAATATCCTTTATTTTCATTGCAGCTCTCCTCTCTCCCTGCCTGTGAGGTGAATGCTCTCTGCTGTTTCTTACCCATTTATGAGCAAGTGCTGCTGTACCCAGACAGTAATTTACTGCCTTCTGCCACTAAGGCTTCACCCAATTGACTTTCTGGGACACCTCAGCTCTTCACCCCCCAAACATACCCCAGAAGGTTTGCATTCTAGAAGATGAAACATCTATGGTCATACTTTGGTCTTGATCAGGACACGACATTTTTGGTTGTTTCTTGAGTTTGCGACTATGCTATAAAAATCACTTCGTTGCATTGTACTGCTCATAAGCAGTTACATTTTCAACACTGATATCTCCATTAGAAAGAACTGGGGAAAAGAACAACTGTAAAACCACAAGTATCCCGACCTTTTAATGTGTTACATAGAGTTTATTTAACTCCAGTTTATTTTCCTTTTCAGTCTCCCTTCACATCGGATTTTCTTCTAGCAGACATATTGTCTTCAGCAACAGAAAAATATTCTGATGCACGACTGCTGTCAGTAGAGACAGATGTTTGACTTAGCTCTTCAGTGTCAGAAGTGCTGTCTTTTCGCATTCCTCCTGTCTCACTTACTGCAAGCACAGAACCTCCGAAAGATGGATCACTGCATGTGCCAGGAACAGAACAAGCTGTGTTCTGAAACTGTACTTGCTCAGGTTCATCTTTCCTTCTAGGACACACACAGTTGTTTTCAGCAACAGTTTCTTCATATTTCACCTTTTCTTCTTGTTTTGTTGCTGTAATGAGTTGTGTGGAAGATACATTCTCATATTCAACAGGAAGGACTCCTGAACATAAAGGCTGACAAGGAGTGTTACCATCACCAAGCCCGTCTGCACTTTCAGTGTCTTTAGATGAGTTGATAGGCAAGCATGAGCCTTCACATTTTGGATGACTCTGTAGAGTAGCAGGCTCTGCACACTCTGAAGATACGGGCTTCCCTAGATTTAGAAATGTTTTGTCAGATTTCATCTTCTCCATTTTTTCTGTTCTGTTTCCAGAAAAAAACACAGAGGTAGTCAGCAAATCAGAGGTATTTCTGACAATGCCTCCAAATGAAAACACTGGTGAGGGCAATGGTGAGTTACTTTTTAAGGAAAATGCACAATTACTGGTGAGAAGGGGAGACTTGGAGACACCATTCACCCCAGCTGCACAGTTGGTTTCTGTAGTACTGCAAGCTACAGTTGTGCTGGATTCTGAGGCGTGAGGTTTTTGTTCTTCTAAGACAGATGGTTTCTGTGTGCCATATTCTGCAGGTTCCTTTGCACAAAGTGTTTTTTCCCTCATGGGAGATGTTTTTTTGTCAGATGGTTTCTCAGATCGGCTAAAAATTGAGGATAATGGGAAAACCTTAAATGAGTTGCTGGCTTTGGATCCTGCAAACCCATCTCCTTCTGAATTGCCAAAGGGAAACAAAATATGTGGTTTCTCACTTTCTGCTGAGTTTAAATTAGGACTGGTTGAAGCATCACAAACTGTGGTTTTGGTTTCAGGACCATGTCTATCCTGGTTATTGGTTTTATCCACCTTATCACATCTCCCTAAATAAAACTGAGGGAAAGCACATTTCTTGTCTTGCTTTTTAAGGGAAAATGTACCTCTGTCTTTACTGAATCTTGGTAATGAGTTCTTAGATGCACTGAAAGTAAAAGGTACACCTGAAGGTCTCTCTGCAGAAACACCTAGGGATTCTGAATTTGAAACAGTAACAGCCCCTGTTGCTCCTGGCTGTAAGTCCAATGAAGTACTAGAATTAGAGTCCATTTTGTTGCATACAGTAACTGCTGAGGCCTGTCTTGGCAATTTTTCTTTCATTAACAGGTCTGGAGAGTTTTCTGACAACGCTGGAGCGGATACTTCCTGGGCACTTCCCTCACGAAATAATTTTAAGTCACTGTTTGTTTCAGAAAAGATCAGATTTGTGGATGGGATGCTGTGAGCACTGCTTCCAGGAAAGTTTCTTTTGTCAAAGCCACCTGCTCTTCGCAGGGTTCCCATTTTTATTTTTTCTGTGTTACTTGCTTTGGGAGGTGAAGATATACAAGAAGTTCCTGAGGACTTATCCTTGGAGGTCTCAGCAGTTACAAATTTATACTTTTTATTTGCAGGGAAATTTTGAGTCTTAAACACATTAGGGAGCTTCTGAAGTTCCATACAGTATTTGTAACGTAACTCCTACAATTACAGCAAACAAAACAAAAAAAAAAAAAATCACATTATCTAAATGGCATTTGTAGATTCAGAGGTTATAAAACTCCCAGATGACCAAGACTGAGGAAAGGTTTTCATATATTCTAGAGCATGTATAATGTATTTTTTCATTTCTACTGGAAGGCGACAAAACACAAGTCATTACAGAAAAAGGTTCTTTAAAAACAGCTGAACAAGATACATACAGAACCCTGATGACAAAGTAGGTTTTGAAACAGGAGACTACAGAAAACTGTTTTTAAAGTCTCTATAAAAACCAGAAATAGATATTAACCAACAAATTCTCATGAAAAAGAGATCTGAAATTAAGTTAGGTGGTGTTTTTTTTTGTTGTTGTTATATATAATTGCATTCTTAATGGCAATAGAAAACAGGTATTTTCCAAAATAATACAAAAAAAAAAAATTCTGTATTTAAAGGACCTAAGCAACATTTTACTTCAATCATCTGCCAGATGATTGAAGTATTCTCAGAACATGCATAATGTGATTCACTGCCAACCAGCCATGCTTCACTAACTGTAACTATAATCATTCTGTACAGAACAATACTCAGCCACCCACATGGAGTTGCTAGTAAGTATAAAAAAAAATCTAGTTGTATAACTAAATAATTTGAAATGAAACAAGAAAGAGATTGGATTCAGTTTCATGTGAAATTATTTTATGTGATCTTCAAGATGGAACTATTATTTTTAGACAACAGAACACAAGCAGATGATTTCCTCTTCAATTAGACATGAGGGAAGTTTATTTGGATTAGAAAGATACAGATGTGACTGAAAAAGCCACACTAAATATAAAAGTAAGTATTTGAAGTCAGTAGTAAGATTAAGTTTCAGCTTTCTGAAGAAAAAAATAATGTAAAATTCTCACAGTTTTTAATACCTAGTCAGATTTCATTCTAGAATTGGAGGGGTAACTTTCTGCTAAGGAAACTGAAAAACATTTTAAAAGCTTATTTAGAAAGTTGCATCCTAACAAAAAGTAACTTAGCCATACTTACAACAGATGTTCAATCATACCTCATGACTCATATTATGAAATGCTGGCATTTCTGATATTGACATAAAGCGAGTAGGGATCCTCCTACCGTCTGCTTCATCCTGTCCTGGTACAGGCTAAAAAAAATTTTGCAGCAGAATTGTATTTAATTTTGATAAGCCAAAATAGTACCATGTTGTAGACCACATAGCCAGTAACTTACAAAAAATGTGTTGGGTGTATTCTTCTGGTCCTGCCACTGCTTTAAGATGTCTTTAAATAGAGTTGAGCTCTCGTTTTCTTCATAAGGTAGATCTATTAGAAAGAACACAAGAATAGTGATGGAAAATATATTAAATATGGAAAACACTGAAAGGTTCCTGTGCGCCTAAACAGATTCCATTTGAGAACAAAAGTACAGTGCCCTAAGTGAGACTCTAGCACTTGTTGAAGTTTCTATGATGTAAAGCAAGAAGCCCGTGTAATACATTTTTTTAAATGCTTGAGATGCCTGCCCTGACAGAAAACCTAACATCTCCTCTTGTGAGATAAAGGCATTTAACACGAGCGTAGGCAACATTCTCATGACACTACAACAAACACCCATCTAGTTCAGCAACACACTTCTGACAGCGGCGCTATCAGTTGGATTCTGCACCCAGGTTCCAAAAATACAGCCTAGGAGCTTCCTGGAGAAAGCACATTCATAAAATGCATTTAAAAACACTCAATGACATTAGCATTCATTTAATTTGCCCAGACGCTTTCTTGCATGTGTTTGCCATGCAGATTGTTTATAAGCAATTGGTTTGACAAGTTCCAGGTTTCTAGACTTCCCAAATCTTAAGTCCTTCTTCCCTACCTTTAACATTGCCTGCATTAACAGGTGTGAACTCCAATGCTAAGATTCCATTAACCACAGGTTTGATATCTATCTTCTTTGGCATATACGCTGGTGGTTTTTCCCAGCTGGATGCTATATTCATCACATCAAGCTGAGTTTTCATTCTGGAAAAGAAAAAAACCCACCAAAACTGAACCAACTTAAACATTTTTCTTCATGCTTACATGATAGCTAAATCAGACCTGCCTAATATAAAAAAAAAGTTATTTTATTAAGAAAACACTAGGAAGGAGAAGGAATCAGAAAAATTAGGTCTTCAATAAAACGTCAGGTTCTCTAGATTGCTTAAAACTTGTTCACTTGACTTAGATTTCATACTTGATGAAAACTGCAAGTGCAGGTAGGTCAGCAAAAAATTACCCCTCCCCACTTTCCTTAGTGAACACTGCCTGAATCTAAATTATACTCCTTCTTCAGATGGCGTTGTTAAAGTTAGTCTGAAACAAAACGTATTTTAAAGAACTCAATTTCCAATATTCCTTCTTAAATGCAGGTTAAAAGTTCTAAGAAATATAATTAAGAAACCTTAGAAGAAATTACAGGGTATGTGCACTACAAACACAAAGATGCTGCAGTGTCTCCACACACACTCTTACACTGAAAGATTTCTGTAAGAGTTTCAAGCATGCTTCAGCGTTCGTGTTTAAATAAGACATCTGAAAATATCCAATCACCAAGTATTAATGGATTTCTATATTAATCTTTTATAAAGTAAAGGAGATAATTCAAAAGCTTGATTATCTCTAATTCCAGATATCACGTCACTCAAATTCTTGACATATTTCCTGAAAGGTGGAACATTGGGCATCCAAAAATCTGAAAGTACTATTATCTCTTAATTACGCAATACTATTTTCATTTAAAATTGCTTATTTTATGATATCCAGTGCAGCTATTTTTTTAGTTTTCAATCTTAAAAATCTAAGAGGACACTAGAGAACTAACAAAACATGAAAAAACTTACCTTGCATTCAAGCCACAAGCAACCTATAAAAAAAACAAGAATTTTTAAGAGATGAGCTTTTCTCCAACTGTCAGAAAGTTGTTGCTTTATCAAAATACTTGAGACAGTATTGACAAAGTCCCTGACTTCATTTCACAGAACTATAGAAAATAAACCTGTTAACATTAAAAAAGCCCCAACTAACCAAAAAATCCCCAACCCAAACACGTATGTCTCTGACAATGATTTATCTTGTAATATTTTGTGATAAAGACAAAAAACTCCTTCAGAGCCAAATGAAGGCACTCAAATAATGGCCCTTATGGTTACCTAATCAGTTTCAGAAGCTCAGATATCTGTAAACATTCAAATGAAGAACTATTTTGTATTTCTTGGAGAGGAAAGCCTCTTCTACGTGCTCTCAATATGCTATTACACTATTAAAAAGGCTGTTTCCTAGTTTTAAATCAGGCAGATAATGGTGGTAAGAAGTGCAGTGCACTGCAGAGTAGTCAAGTGACACTTCTCAAAGAACATGCAATGAAAAGTAAAAAATCTGACTAGATTAGCGCTGTGTCCTTATAAAAAAACTGGTGACCTCACTGCACTGGATCTTTACACAACAAAAAAAAAAAATGTACTGTTATGAAGGATGAGGGGGAAGGTACCAAGTTAAGGAGAAAGAAAACAAATAGAAGGAAGAGGAAGTAGATGAACAGGAGGAATGGGATGAAAAAGATGAGATGGGTAAGAAGGAAGCAAAGGTGAAAGTGGAGGAAGAACAGAAGGCATAGGAGAAACAGAACAGGCAGAATATGAAGCAAACCAAGAGACATCGGAGAAAGAAGATGAAAATGGGAGGGGGAACAAGAAGAGGGGGAGGAGCAACATGAAGAAAAGGAGGAAGTTGAGAAAGAGAGATGTGGAAGTGATTAATGGCATACTAATCACTGCAGTCACAATATTTCTCCCAAAAGTGGGAGTTGCTTCTATTTCAAGTAGAAGTTATGTTTTCCTTAATGAGTTGTTACCAGACCGTCAAACACTATACTTCCTCAGCTTCTCATTTATCTACAGGCAGCAAAAAGATCCATTGCAGAAATCAGCAATACATTGTTTCTTAGGAAAGCATACAATAAAAATCACTGATAAGCTGCATCAGTGCAGCTTACTGAAAAATAAACTGCAGCTCATTGAAAAAATAAAGCTTTTTCAAACTTTCCCAACAATTAAAAACATTGTTACAAGAAAGTATGAAGAGTTAACTGATTTTAATCTGTATTAATCATTTGCTGACCTTTTTTTTCCTCATAGATCACAATCATAATCTACAATATAGCAGGCTCTATTTGAGTTCTTTATACAACTGATATTAAAAAAAATGCCATCACCTCCAGGAAACGCTGAGGATCACACTCATGGACAAGCTTTTCACAATCCTTCAAATAATTCTCAATGGTCTTCTTGTGAGTTTCTTTCATTTTCTTCCAAATCTGAAATTCTTTCTCTTTTTTACCTCTTTGATTTTCAACATCTTCGATTAATTGCTGCTTTTTCATTTCTAGAGCTTTGAAAATTTCTCCGAATTTCAGCTCAATTATCTCCATATCATTTTTCAGCATTATCTAGAAGCACGAGAACATAAGAACAGATGGAAATGCAATGGCAATGCCAACACAGAGTCACTTCTCTAAGTAAGCACAGAGCACATCTATACCACAAGGAGCACCTGTACGCTCCAGGCTGTGATTAAACTATCATTAAGAAGAGAAACAAAGAAACACACACATACAATATCCAGGATCTGTAACTCACATCTGTATCATTCAGTCGTTTTGAGATCTCATTCTCCAGCTTCTCGTTTATTATTCTCATTTGCTTCAGAGTGCTAAAGAAGGTTAACTGCAAGAAAATTGAAACGCTTATTACAACCTTATCCACGCCATAAAATAAATACATTTCAGTGCTTATCTAGAATCAGATCAAGACAGACAAGGAGCTACTGGAGAGGGTCCAGTAGAGAAGTGCCCCAAGGATGATCAGGGGTCTGGAGCGTATCTTTTACTAGGAGAGACTGCAGGGGCTGGGCCTGTTTAGTCTGGAAAAGAGAAGACTGAAAGGGGATCTCATTAATGCACATAAATATCTTAAAGGCAGGTGCCAGGCTCTTTTCACTGGTGCCCAGCAACAGGACGAAGAGCAGTGGCCATGCACTAAACCACAAGAAGTTTCATGTCAATATGAGGAAGAACATTTTTACATTGAGGGTGGAAGAGCACTGGAACAGGCTGCCCAGGGAGGTTGTGGAGTCTCCTCTCTGGAGACATTCAAACCCCACCTGGACACATTCCTGTGTCACCCGCTCCCGGTGACCCTGCCTTGGCAAGGGGGTTGGACTCCAGAGGTGCCTTCCAACCCCGTCAATTCTGTGACATTCTGTGCAACATAGTAAAAAAGCTTGTGATTTAAAACATCACTTAATATCATGTAATGCTTTCCTGGATCAGTACACAAACTTTCTTCTGGTATTTCTCAAAGTACTGTTCTTAGGCTCATCTACAATGCATACTGATAGAATGACTAGTTTATAGTTAAACCATTGTTTTCCTCAGGCTTTTTTTAATACATCTATCACAATAAAAGTTTTAATGCTGTTATTCCAGTTTGGCAAAAAACTGTGTGATATTCACTTTTTCTTTCTTACCTTGTTTAAAAAGAAAGCTGTCTGTAACCAAGATATTTCTGTTTGGGTTTAAACTAGTATTATCAGTGAGTTTTGCTCCTTTATCTGTCTACAGTATCACTGCTTTACATTACGTAGTATGTCTAGCGCAAAGGCTGTTTTCCCCTGGTTTCCCAAGTGACATACTTGGCGATGGGAGAGGCAGGAGGAAAATCAGTGTAAAAGCAACTTTTGTCTTAATAGTCAGTGGTGTAGTTAAACTTTTATACTTGTACATTACATCACTGCCCTGCAGTTGTTTCAATTATTTCACAACAGACCTGCCACCCTGCACCCAATTTGCACAGGGCATGAAGAGCTCATTCTACCCAAACAGTCGCAATTTTGTTAAAAATCACAACTTCTACAATCAGCCAACCAACAATTACGGCAGGCAGTTGCTTTCTTATGCAAATTGGAAGGCATCTTGTTTTTACATTTATTATTACTCACCCAAGCTATCCATCCCTAAATATACAATTATCTGTGACCCAAATTACCTATGGCAGCTCAGAGAACCTATAAACAAAACATCTGTGGGTGGTTTTTTTGACTCGTTAGGCCTTCCTGAACCTGGAAAAACAACTAAAAAACCAAACAACAACCTCCCCCCGCCCCCATCAAACAAAAAAAAAAAAAAAA